>JACXGJ010000312.1:0-141199 GCA_016801105.1 Esox niger
CAGGTAACGAGTGGAGGACAGAGGAGCCCCTTAAAGAAGAAGTTACAGGTCTGTGAGAGTCAGAAATATTGCTTGTTTGTAGGTGACCAAATACTTATTTTTCCGAGGAATTTACCAATAAATTCATAAAAAATCCTACAATGTGATTCTCTGGATTTTGTTTCTCATTTTGTATCTCATAGTTGAAGTGTACCTATGATGAAAGTTACAGGCCTCTCTCATCTTTTTAAGTGGGAGAACTTGCGCAATTGGTGGCTGACTAAATACTTTTTTGCCCCACTGTACTTATATGCCTCATTAAAATGCAAATCAATGTATGACATTTTTTACATGTGTTTTTCTTTTTTTTTTTGCTTTTCTGTCTCTCACTGTTCAAATAAACCTACCATTAAAATGATAGACTGATAATATCTTTGTCAGTGGGCAAACGTACAAAATCAGCAGGGGATCAAATGAAATGTTCCCTCACTGTATATATAATGTATGTCCATGAAACCTGTGTAGCCATACTGACTTTAAGCAATATCATATCTTCCTCGAATACTTTGTTGGCTAAATGTAGCATGTATTAATCAGAATCAGCTTTATTCGCCAGGTATGTGTACACATATGAGGAATTTGACTCTGGATTATACAGACTTGCGATGTTCTTACTCATTAATGACTTAAACTATGGACACTCAACATGAGTCACCGAATGCAATATACAGTACACATAAATACACAAAATAAACCAAACAACAACATAATATGGCTAGCGAGACAGTAGTGCAATGAGCAGGGTATAAAGGGTGCTGGAACATATTATTATTATTTACATAATGACAGTGGATGTGAACTATATATATACATATATATACATATGATAAAAACATTTAAAATAAGTAGTTGACAGGTGGATGTTAGGGTCATAGTTACTGGGTGGTTATACATGGATTGTGCCTGGCACTAAGTGACTGTTCATCAGAGTGATGGCCTGTGGAAAGAAACTGTTCCTGTGTCTGTTCGTTTTGGTGTACAGTGCTCTGTTGCATCTACCGGGGGGAGAGGCTGGAACAGGTTGTATCCAAGGTGTGATGGATCTGCTGTGATGTTTACTGCCCTTTTACTGACTCTGGATTTGTATATGTCCTGTATGGAGGGCAGATTGGCACCAATGATCTTTTCTGCAGTTCTGACTGTCTGTAGAAATCTGTTCCTTTCCAGTTTTGTGGGAGATCCAAACCAAACGGTGATGGACGTACAGAGAATAGACTGGATGATGGCTGTGTAAAAGGGGATCAGTAGCTCCTTGGACAGGTTAAACTTCTTAAGCTGGCGCACGATGTACATACTCTGCTGGATATTTTTAATAATTGCATCTGTGTTGGGCTCCCACTTTAGATCGTGGAAGATAGTGGATCCTAGAAACCTGAAGGTTGTTGAGAATGGTGATTGGGGCAGAGTCAGGGGGCTCCTCCTGAAGTCGAAGTCATCTCCACAGTTTTGAACGTGTTAAGCTCCAGGTTGTTCTGTCCACACCAGAGGACTAGCTGTTCAACATCCTGTCTGTAGGCAGACTTGTCACTGTCCCAGATGAGGCCGATGACCGTAGTGTCATCTGTGAACTTCAGTAGTTTGACAGATGTCCCTTGATGTGCAGTTGTTGTGTAGAGGGAGAAGAGCAGTGGGGAGAACATGCAACCCTGGGGGGCGCCGGTACTGATTGTTCGGGTGCTGGATGTGGTGTTCCCCAGCCTCACCTGCTGACTCCTGTTGGTCAGGAAATATGTGATCCACTGACAGAATGTGTTTGGTATGGAGGATGTCTTGAATGATGGTATTGAATGCAACGCTGAAGTCCACAAACAGGATCCTTGCATATGTCCCTGGAGAGTCAAGGTGTATCAGGACGTAGTGCAGTTCCATGTTGACAGCATCATCCACAGACCTCTTAGCCCGGTAGGCAAACTGCAAGGGGTCTAGCAAGGGGCATGTGTTGTCCGTCAGGTGGGCCAACACTAATCTTTCTAAGCATTTCATGACTACAGATGTGAGGGCGACAGGTCTGTAGTCATTCAATCCAGTGATGGAGGTTTTTTGGGGAGCCGGGATAATTGTGGAGCGTTTAAAGCATGGGGGAACTTCACACAGTTCCAGAGATCTGTTGAAGATCTGTGTAAAAATCGGGGCCAGTTGTTCAGCACAAACTTTCAAGCAGGATGGTGACACACCATCTGGGCAAGGAGCCTTCTTAGACTTCTGCCTCTGAAAGAGCTGCTGTGCACCCTCTTCAGAGATCGTTAGTGCAGGTGGGGTGTCGGTGAGTGGAGGTGACAGGGTGGCAGTGGGGGAAGGTGAATGTTTGAAGATGGTGCTGGAGTGGGGGAGAGGTGTGACTGGGGGCCTCTCAAACCTACAATAAAAAACATTCAGCTGGTCAGCAAGTCGTTGAGATCCAGCAGTGTGGGGCATGGTCTCCTGTAGTTGGTGAGTACCTGCAGGCCTTTCCACACCAAGGAGGGGTCATTGCCTGTAAAGTTGTTTTCTAGTTTTTCAGCATAGTACTTTGCTGCTTTGACTTCCCTTGTCACTGTGTTTCTGGCCTGATTGTACAGGGTTCTGTCTCCACTTTTGTAGGCCTCCTCCTTAGACTAACGAACTGGCCAACACACATCTTCACAAAAACCAATGTAAGATGTCACAGTGTCAGTGAGTTTGTATAAGTCTGTGGCTGCAGCCTCAAAGACACTCCAGTCTGAAGAATCGAAGCAGGTTTATAAAAAGATGGACCACCTTAGACTCATTGGTCCATCTTTTTACAGACTTGACCACAGGCTTAGCAGATTTTAATTTCTGCCTGTAGGCCGGGATAAGGTGAACCAAACTGTGACCAGAGAGTCACAGAGCTGCACGGGGGTCAGAGCGATAGGCGTCCTTTAATACTCTCTCGGTCCCATTTTGACTTAAGAACTCTGTATCTGGCAAAGATCCACCTGATCCGGGCCCTGGAATGTCACTCATATCCTCTTTTGTTGACAGATTGTGTCTTTATGTAGCTCGACTCAGTTTCGCAGGCAAAATTACAACTAGAGCACCTGGAAGTTGGTTTTAAAGGGTTGTCACTTATGTCGGCCCGTCTTTTCAACGGCCATAAAGACATTAGAAGAAGTCCTGGGTGCATGTTATTGATGTAAGTGCCCTAAAGATGTCAGTAATCAGTATGAGTTAGGGTAGGACGTCTGGCTCCAGGCCCACATCACAGAACCAGACATGCTGCAGACAAATTCCATTTTCTGGGCCTTTTAGGTCCCTCCCACCTAGCAGCTTCACCATTTGTTTCTTCTGTTGGAATTTAAGACCTGGCACACAAGCCTTGCTGATCTGAGATATAAACTCAAGGTCCTGTCGGTCTGAACCGCAGGGCTTTTACCAGTATGGATTGACAGGAGGCTGCCAATGGTCCTTGGCGTGCTGACAGTTAAGCGTAGTGATGGATAAAGCGGGTTCAGTGGTACAGGGTGAGGGCAGTGATTTGGGTTTGAAAAAGAAGGGAAGGGAGGTCAGCTGGAGGATTTGGTTGTGTGCACCTTTCACCTCTATTTTGTATCAACAGTAACACTGTTTTTGAGGAAAGCGAGCAGGGTTGGCTTTATGTCGGACTCCTTTACTTGGTGAAATGTATAACTGTTTTTCACCAGATAAAGCCACTGTCATGCATAGCATAATACATAACACGACTGCCCATTTCAGAATATTAACAAACAAATCCATTGGAAACAGTTTTCAATAATTTATTAATATAAGATTACAAAATGGCTATGGACCAATGAAGCCTAAGTGGGTTTCGTATAGCCAGCCCTAGCTTTATTGAGAACCAAAGCTTCCCTAAATGGGAAAGTCCATGGAAGAAATAGAACTAAATAGGTTTGGAAAACTACTGCAAATCCGTGGCGCCTTGCAAATCATCTAACCATTTAAATGCCTTGTTTGAGGGGAGATAGAACAATGCCTACTAGATTAGTATAGTATTTGCAACCATACCTTCACTGGTGTAACCAGGCTTAAAAACTGGGGAAATCACTGATTAAAACTTCAATAGTATATCCCCGTGTGAGCCGGTGTATAGGGCAGACTTCTTTCATCCAGGTGTTCTTACGGTTTCTGCAGTGTTGCCCTCTAGCATACGAAACAACTCTCTGCAAAATACATCCTGCCCAAAGGCAACTTAACTCATAGCACCAGTTGACATTTCGGGGGGGGGCTAGAAAAAAACATTACATGCGATTCAAATCTCGTCACTGTCATCCAGCTGTCCTTTCCAACTGTTTTGGCTAATACAAAATGATGTATGGCATCGCTAGACAGCCCATTCCTCATACATTAACATCCCACACCCATTATTCCAAATACTTGACATTTTAAATCAGTGGAAACCTTGATTGAGCTAATCATCTGATGCCAATTATTCCCAGTGTTTGCTCATGTTACGTGCCATTAGCCTGCAGTGTGTTTGTGTGTGTGCGCGTGCGTGCAAGTGCGTGCTTGCGAGTGCGTGCGTGCGAGTGAGTGCGTGTGTGTGCGTGTGGGTGTGTGTGTGTGCATAACCAGGAATAATAAAAAGGGAATTTTTAATTGAATGAAGACCTGTGGGCATGATTATGGGGGCTGGCGATAATCACATAAGTGAGCCTCAGAAGACAGTGGCTGTGCGTACTGTTTGACCTGGGGGGTTTTGAGCGGAGTGAAAGGTATCGACCTCCACATTTGACCTGTTATGTGGGAGGGATCCGTATCCCCCACAAACAATAAACAATACCTCTCCAGACATTGTATGTTAACGTTATCCAAGCGGGTCCAGCGTAGAAATATTCCTGCAGCAATAGGATGATCACATTAAGACACGACATCTGTACAACCCCCTGGGACTTAGTGCCTATTCCTTCATAGAGATGTGATTAAATCTTATTTTATTTTGGTACGCGAGTGTACTATTAGATAATTAATACATGATGTCATTTGCATAATCCATGTATTAAGCTTTGTGAAACAACCACATTTGGTAAAAGAAAGTGAGTGTTTTTCTTTTTTACAAGTCTTATTGTTATTCCATTTTGATGACAGCACTGGTTGTCTCATTTCATCACGGGGAGAGCACGCTGTGTAGGGTTGGGCTTCAGGACCTGTCGAATGAAGACGTGCTGGTCTTTGTTTATCCCATCTGGGGAAGCAGCTGATTTCAGGATCATTTGGATAATGTGTTGCCATCATTACAGGGCGGGTCACTTTGAAGAGACTGTCAACTGATAAAAAAGACACAATTCACCCAAAATGAAAATGTACCTAATCAGATAGACTCCAAGATTTGTTTTATGCACTCTGACATGAAAGGCTAATGCTAAGATGTAGCTAAATCCCCTTTGGTGCGGACACACACTGACAAGTATCCGTATGCACACAACAAAGTTAATGACCCAGACCTCAGACTCAATTCATAATCCCACGTTGTCTAATAGCTTTGCAATCAGCTTGAGGGAGCAGACAGAGTCCTTGACACGGCCTTGGCATTACAAGGAAGAGAAACGAAAGGAGAGAGGCGTGGAGGAAAAAAGAGAGCTCAGGCCTATGAGAGTGACAGCTTATTTTACGGGTAGGATTCCATTATTATCCCGCATGCTCAGCAGTCACAGGAACGCACACAAACGCAAAACATTTCTCAAAATAATCATTCGAGGTATGCAACTTCCCCCTTAATTGTCAAAATATCCTTTCCTCTGATTGTGAAGACACGGCCCACTCGGCTCAGCCCGACTGCCGGTGCGTGACGTAGAGCTTTGGCATACGGAGAGCTGAAAACTGTACTTTCATGCCTTTTTAACACAAGTCTTTGGGTTTGTTTGTCCTACGTCTTCTTTAAACGCCCCCGTCCTATTAAAGTCAGTGTAGAGCTACCTCAAACCCTGAGAGAGCCTGGAAAGCCTTCTCCTACTGCACCATTTCATCTCCTAGAGCCTGTTCCCAGTAACAGCATCTACGAATGGATGTGCGCAAACGTGCCAGTGCGATTCAGCTGCGTGTTTGTGTGGGCTGAAAGTGATCTCTAATTTGACCTGCGAGTGCATTTGTGTAGGGAACATTTTCAAGGCTCTGCTCAACTCTGTCAGCGTTGAAGTGTCTCCCCCTAAGTGGTGAAAGTCACCGTCAGAACAGATGGTGGGGATGGAATGTAATACCAGCGCAATTAGAATTTCTCCCAGTGGGGTTCTGGAGAACCCGAGGTTCTATCCCATGTGAATATTAGAAATTAGCAAGCCATGCCAAAGAAGATATATAGGTAGGAAGCAAGATGTAGTGGGTTGTCTCTGAACAAATGAATAGAACAGGAAAAAGCTTGCTGAATAACGCAGGCATTTACGTTTTTGCTATTGTCACTATTGCAATGTTAAAGGTCAAGCTAAAAGTTGTTGTGAAACTGTTGGTGGCTTCCATTTAATGGCATCTGTCCATGGAATAGAGGACAAATATACATCCGAATGATGAAAGCAATCCAGTTCCCTTATGAAAAAATGGAATTCCATAGAGCTGTCTTGTACTGTAGTTTTCCCATTATAGTGTGTGGTCTTGACATATACCTTTCAGTGTAGGTAGCAGTCTTCACAAGGCTATCGTGGCACTTTTTGAGATGCCAAAGCAGGTGTTTCTAGTTCAATTACCCAACTTATACACTGCCTCACACACTAACAATTAAATCAAGGCGGTTTGAAGAGCTTGACAATATTGAGATGAACCATTCCCAAGCCTCCAGCAATATGTGAAAACAAAGGACTATTTTCCACCATCCTATTCAACCGTTTTCCTTTGTTGTCTCTGTATGGCCTCGATGTTGTCATGTGAGCTTCCAGACAGCTCCCCCCAGACAGGAACGCTCGAGCCGTCTCAGAGGAACACAGCTGTGTCTGTCATGCAACGCCATGCAGTTTAGGGAGCAGCCACGTTATTTCAGGCCCAAGCTCTGACGGAGACACCGCAAGCCGAGACTTTTGGGCAACTTGTACCGTACAGGAAACCAGAGGGTTAGGATCGAGGTTTAAGAAAGGCATACAAGTAATAGTAGAATGTCAGTGGGTTAAATGCCACAAGCCTGGTTGATGATAACAGGCTTTGTTTTCGCCCCTAGTTGGCGCTGCGTGTCTACATTTGGCCAGGTGCACTAACTAGCAGTACCTGCTGAAACGGCACATCCTAGCAAATTCTACGACAGAATGGGGGCATTAAAAAAAAAATCTGTCTGATGCCTTTTGTTTGTTAACAGACACCCTGCTCTGTTACCCGACGAGCTAACATTGCCACTGCCAGACCACCCGTAAAAAACATTACAAGCCCTGTGACCAGGCGGAAAAGCTGGAGGGATCCCATTTGGATTGTGTGTGGGCGAGGATCTTTATACGGCGCCTGTCTTTGGTTAACGTGTACTTTACTATGATAATGCGTTTCTAAAATAAGACTATGTAATTATATACTTTCTCACATTACCCCCCCCTTCGTGGCTTTGTGTCCCCGCGTATATTGTGACAGCCTCATTACTCTGCAAGTTAATGGATTCCACGGCTTGGTCTGCATTAATTCGACTGTATGCTGTATGTTTCTCCGGAAACGAGCAAACACGCCCCACCCCCCAAAATAAAACAGGACCGAGGGAGCTGGAGAAACAAACAAACAGATTGAAAGTCAGTGAGTGAGCGATGGGGAGAAGGGAGGGTGTGCTAACGTGCCTGTGCATGTGTTGGGTGTGGTGTTGGGGGGGGGGGTGGTGGTGAAATACGATGATGAATGGTCACAGAGGAGGCCACCCATGCGCAGCGTTCTCTGGTACTGTTCCTCAGACTCTGTGGAGTGCTAATTAAATTCTCTTGTCACAGTGGGTCACCAGACTAAGCGGGCGACAGGCAGGATAGGAAGTGGAGAGAGGAGCACATTGCCCCGCATTGTGTCAAATGGGAGGACAGACGAGAGCCACAGAGGGAAGTTCAGAAGACAAAAGTTGATGCCTTGGAGGCTTTTACTGCGTTCAGACAGATGTGGATGAAGGCTTGTGTTTGCACTGCGTAGTTTTATGTGAGTGTGGACCTCGAGGCGATTCTCTTCAGCAGTGGATAGTTGTAGACAATGAGCAGCAGTCGTCTTCGCCGCGCTGTGTGGTGGCTGTGGTTTTACATCACATTGAGTCATTTAGCAGACGCTCTTACCAAGAGCAGCTTACAGTGCATTCGTCTTGAGATCGCTAGGTGGACCAACCACCGAACGTTTTCATAGTAAGTGCATTTTTACATAGGGTCTGTTTCCAACTTTGGGTTGCCAGGACAGAGAAGAACTTTGACTGGGCTGAGTGGGAGCTGCACTATTGTACAGGTGGGACGACCGGCAGGTGAGAAGTGACAGAACAAAGAGCTTAGCTAAGTATGGAGGATTTGAGAATAGCTTACAGGGATATGCTCTTCCCCTTGCTGCTCCGTAGACAAATGTCACAGTAGTGGATACAAGCTTCAACTGGAAGCTGGTGGAGCCGGGTGACATGGAAGAACCTCAGCATCCTATCAACACCAGATAGGATGCTGCTTTCTGGATAAGTTGTAAAGGTTTGTTGGCACATGCAGGGAGCCCAACTACCAGAAAATTGCTTTAGTCCATATATGGTTAGTGCCTGGATTAGGACTTCCTGTGCGAGGTGCGGTCGAATATAGTGAAGCTGCAGGAGCGAGTCACCGCTTTGATGTTTGCAGAGAACTGACAGGCCGCTTGTTGTCCAGGGTCACGCCAAGGTCACGTGTAGCTTTAGCTGGCAACATTAACAATTAAAACAGGGCTCTTATATATGTATATTTATATATGTATGTGTGTGTCCAGCTTGGCTGTAAACTGCAGCAGCTGTTCCATGAATCATACATTAGACCTGAGGAAGAGGCCCATCTCTCCCATGTCTCCTGGGAGTTGAAGTCTCCAAGGTCACAGCTGGCCTCTGCTGGATTGAGCAGTGCACAATCATTGAGATTCCAAATGACTTTCCCACGCTTCGTGCTTGATGGATTTTCCCAAGTCTTCAAATGAATGTCATGGTCCACTTGATAATGTGCCGGAAAACCACGTGCAGGAACGTTTCACATTTTAACAGTTAGTGCCCACTTAATGGATATTTGATCATCAGAATTGCTACTGATTGCCCTCCATCAGAACTTTTTTAAATATGGTTTGGGATGTCATTGAGCAGATTAGTTCAAGCACGGTTGTTATAGTATATCCCTAGATATTTGTAGGGTGGAGACGACCCTACCTCGTGTGAGGAATTTATAATGTTATAATCAAATTGTTTTAATCCTGAAAGAACAGCTATGAGCAGTGGTATATTGTACATATAACACACCCTCTAGTGCCTTATTGCTTACTTATTCCAATGACAAATGTCTATTTTCAAATAGAAATCTATATTGAATAGGCAAAAATCAGTAACCACGAATTGGGAAAAATTGGTTTCCTGACCCACCAATTGATCAGAACATATCCTTTAGCAAAATAAATTCCTTTCTAAGAAATACAAATTATTTGTCAGATTTTGCAGTTAATCGTTTCACTTAGTTACTGCGTTTTTGCCCTTATAGTTTAATAGCAGTGTTTTGAGAATTGAGTAATAACTTTTAAAATGGTCTGAGGCAAAGGTTCATCAGAGATTGTGGTATTAGGATGGGTATAATTCAGTCTTTGTTATGCAGTTCTTTGAGATGTTCACCTATTAATTTCTGTGTGATAACTGGGAGAAATATCCTTAAAAAATAACACTATTAACGTGTAATTGCAGTATTTAATGAGCCATTTCACGTTGCTTGTGCAGCACAATGACTGAAAGAGACCAAAAAATATCGGATGTGATAACAATAGCTGATGACACCAGCCTCCTCTATGTCTCTCCACAGCACACGAGGAGTCGGTGGCCACCTACAAAGGCAGCGAGTTCTTCAGCTACGACCTGTCTCAGACACCCATCCAGAGCAGCCTGGACGAGATCACCCTCTCCTTCCGCACGCTGCAGAGGAACGGCCTCCTGCTCCACACGGGGAAGTCAGCGGACTACGTCAACCTATCCCTGCGGGGGGGCGCCGTATGGCTGGTCATTAATCTGGGGTCCGGGGCCTTCGAGGCCCTGGCTGAGCCGGCAAACGGCAAGTTCAACGACAACGCCTGGCATGAAGTTCGCGTGACACGGAATTTACGACAGGTATGGTACACCCCCCCCTTCGTTTGCTCTCCATTACTTTTGTTGTTTCTACAGGGGGAGTTGCATTTTGAAGAGAGTGTAATAGCGTTGTTATGTAGTTATCAATTGTTGCGAATGCATTTCACGCCAAAGGGTATCCAAGGCAGACCAGTAAAAAGGTCAGCTTATCGAATTAAAGTCATTTTGTTTTGTTAATTTATTCTTTCAGGGTTGACAAACAGCATACATAATTAGATTCCAAATATTTATTTTTAATAAGCTTGTCTTTGCTGACTTTACTCTCAACTTATCTGTCCCCAATTCCTTGAGTCATTCCCCAAGGCTGGAATTCTTTAGTGTACATTTCAGAAAATGACCTCACGTATAATAATCCTTTATTTTTCTCTTTGGAAGTCAATATACAATCTTGTTCTTCTCAAGTGCACTTGTGAAATGGAATGAATCACGCTACACATTTGTGTGGCGCCGTCCGGAGATGATAGATGTTGATGCAGGGTGCTGTTCGTCATTCTCGTGTGACTAGTTGTGTCGCCGTGGAGATTGTCTGTAGCTGTAATAACTAGGAACTTGTGAATTGATTTCTGAGTCAGTCTAGTGGAGTCGCACATCTCAATGCCACTGAGATGGGCCTCCTTGCACTGAATGGTAATATTTCTTGGACCTTTGATTTTTCATGTGCTAAAGGTGTCTTTTACATCTCCATGTTTCCTATAAATGTTTTATTTTATTTTACATACATAGAGTTTAGCCTTAGGAAGGATTTTTTTTTGCTGACCTGAACGTGATTTATATATCTACATAGATCAGTCCCATTTTATTAGGTTACACGTTTAAGAAACCTTCCATCGTTGAAATGTATTTCATAATGAGTTAGTATACTTGCTTTGCACCTTGTGACGAGCTCCTGTACATGGCCAGGTCCTGCCTGCTTTCCCTTCCCACGCCACATTAAGCTTGTCCAACTTTGAATGCCCATTTTATGGCTAATTGCTTAGCAAACTTTGCCTCGTATACTAACATAATTCATTCAAGAGTTCCAGGCTTTAGCTTTTACTGCTTCGTTTTTTTTCTACTCCAAATGTTTGGTGATTAAATTCAACTTTTTATTGCTTAATTTATTGTGATAGGTAGTGGGGCGTTCTTTTATCGAAATTTAATGTCTACATCTTTTGGTGTCATGTTGAATGAAGGTGGAGTATCTGTTGTGAATTTCGTCATACAAGGGAATGTGTACGCATCAGGCATTTCATTGGTTTTCAAGTCGTTTTTATTGGGATCTATAGGTAGACTGTTGAGGATAACATTTTGTAACTGGCTTTCTCCTCCCCTTTCTGAAAAAGCTCACAGGCACTGGCCAAACACTACATGTCAATCACAATCAAAGTGTGCCTCTTTTTTTGTACTTTTGCTGTCTAGAATCAACAAAAGAAAAACAAACCCACCACAATTTCAAGGTGGTGTTCAAAATTGGTTTTTTCCTTCCATTTCACGAGTATCGTCTGTGCTTTTGAGTCAAGGTAACAGATGTGTTTGCCACAATCTGGAAATAAGCTGTCTATCTCTATATCTTTATATCTGAACTAGAAAATAAGGAATTCTGTTGTGGATTCTTTGTAGGATAATCCGGTTGGTACAGGGTGATAAAGGGTAGTGAAAAAGAAAGCAGGTGAGACAGAAATCAAACGAGTAAAATCATTCTATATAATGAGTATTAAAGAAGTGTCAGACACTGTGTAGCCATATTACTCTTATGAGGGATATGGAGAGAGACAGGAGAGGCAGGGAGGAGACAAATGGCTAAGAGTTTTCAACTTCAAAGCTTTCCTTTCCTTCCGCCTCTTAATCCTAAAGTGCACAAATGTGTTAGTATGCGTAGAGGTAGATTGATTTTGGTTCTTTTTGTTTAGTCTATTATTCTGCCATTGTATTGCACGCTACGCATACCATCTTCTATACGTAGCACACATTAGCTGAACGTTTCTCGTTCGCGTTATGTGAATGATTCATGAAGGCCTGATTGGTAAGCATCTCCTGCGTCCACACTTTAGCCCTTTATAGGCTTTTATGAACGCGCACACAAAGCAACCTGTATTTAAACCAAAATTACTAGGTTTCAAAGAGTTTATTCGGACTAAGATACATGTCCAATAGGTGTGCATTTAAATCTGATCTAGCGCTGTACTAATTACAATGTTTTTGTCTGTCCTCACCAACATGCCCCCTTAACCTCTTACCGCAACCCTGCATACAAACAGTCTCTCTTCATTACCTCCACCTTACCCTTACTCTAACTCCCAAAACACAGAGGAATCCTATGCTTACAAACCAGCTCATGCTTTCCACCCTGCGTTTGATCCAGTGCACATTGCTTTTCTCCTCAGATAGCTTCCAGTTACCTCAACGATATCAGAGAAATGCACCGAGCTCCGGTTATTGGCTTTCGCAGGCTAGGTTCCTCTCATCTCTTTCACTCTGTCTCGCACTCTCCCATTCTCTTTTTTCCCTTCACTCGCTCTTCTTTCTCTCTTTATTGTTCGTCCTTTATTGCTTTTCCTTTCTAACAACCCAGATACAACTCCCTTTCCTCGACACGCACGCGGGCACACACATTCGAAATGCTTTATTCAAAATCCCCAAATCAAATTAATATTTAAATAGGATACAAACATTACAAAGGTTGTTGCGCGCAATTGTGCGTTGACACTCGACAATACACGCGACACCCTTTTCTCCACGCAACCAGGCTCGCCGCCGAACTGACATGGAGCTCTGTCTCCCCCGCCTTTATTCTGTTGTCTCATGTAGGTCTCCAGTCTGAAGTCCACGGACGCATGTACACAGTAATTGGTGTGCGCAACAGTAGCCGTTTAGCCATTTGTTGATTTTATTACGTTGACAGCGAATGCCTGCTGCATGTAGCTTTCAAATGCGGGATATAGCACCTCCCCCTGGGCTCCCTCGCGACTACATGATACGGTATATTCGGTCACTAGTGCACCAGAGGCATTCTGTGACTCAGCTTGCGTGTCAGTCCGTGTCTGACTGAGCTCCAGCATCACATAGGTCATTGAGGTCTGGCATGTCTGACCCGCCTCCCAGCCCACGGCAGCAGTGTGCAGTTTTCCATTGGTCATTTTTTCTAAAGCCCAGGGAGTTGGCCTTAGTGTTTTGTGACCAGTGGGTCACCTGTCACTTCGGTAAATCCAAATCGAGGGCCAACTGGGACAATTCATGTTTTCTTTTATGTCAAACCTTGCTTACAATCAAAGGTCCAGATTTGTTGCTGCACTATACAGCATCAGCAGACATATGGATGTGTTGACATATGGATGTGAAAGTACACCGAGTGGACCTGTTTGGCTAGGGCCTTGCAATTCTCACAGAGGAACCCTGGGAAGTCGAGTATTTGTCAGTCCACAGTAACGACCTGCCGCGGTGACATTATGATTACAGTATAAACTCAACACAGTATTATTATTTCAGTCACAGCTTAGCCACATTCAACATATTATACCTCATATATAAATAATGGAGAATAATAATTTAATGGATTAAAATGCCTTCTGAGACCCTTCCACTCCCAACAATGAATAATAGATATAGTCAATTCTTCTTCAGCTAATTGGGCCATTCATTTAGTCTCCCTGTCCCTCAGTATTGATTTGAAATTGATTAGAATTGGTTTAGCTGTCTGATCGCCAGTGATAAATGATGATGTCCGCCATCGAAAGCATGCAATCTGAAACGCACAGCTATGAATGCCTATGCCAAATATTATTATTCAAATCTAAAACATTGACGAAATGATCATATCCTAATTTGCTCGCCATTGACCCTGTAAATGTGCCATGAACAGAGGGAAGAAGGAATCTTCTGAGAACGGCAGAACCCTCCAACTGCACTCGTGTGAATTTGGCCTGTCAGTCGTACATCTAAGTATTCATCTGAATTCAAAGGCTGGCAAAAAACCAACCAAAGCAGAGCTTGTTTGATGTTTCATTCAAATTCTTTTCCCATCTCTCCCTCCCCTCCCCCCGTCTCTCCCTCGTCCTTTTCCTCCGCGGTTCTGCGTGGCTGCCCAGGTGACTATCTCCGTAGATGGGATCCTGACCACCTCCGGTTACACCCAGGAGGACTACACCATGCTGGGATCAGACGACCTGTTCTACATCGGCGGGAGTCCCAACACAGCCGACCTCCCCGGCTCCCCGGTCAGCAACAACTTCATGGGCTGCCTCAAAGACGTGAGTGTCCCATGGAGTTTGGCTACTTCGCTTCCTTGGGGAAGACGCAAAGAGCACTTCATCTTTGTACATTTATTTGGTGCTGACTAATGAGATTAGGATGTAAGGTGCCAACCCATGTGGTGTATCCCCTGTGCAGAGGTAGATAGCTATTGGTTTGGTTTACACACGTTTGCAAATCCCATGACCGTTTAATGTATGCTAATTGTCATGTGTGGCTGTAGCTGTGGATTGTACATTAGCATGCCTGTCCTGTATTAACATCAGCCGCGCTGTTCCGTGACGTACTGCCGTCCCCCTCTCTGTATTCATTACACTTCTCCCTGGCCTCAACCTCTCCACTCCACCCCAACTCTCCCTAGTGACTGTCATGACCTTCCTATACCCTTCCTGCTTCCCCCTCTCCCTCTGCCTTGTCTCGTCTCTCCTCTCCCTCACCCTCTGCCCTCCCTCCCTCCCTCACCCCTCCATCTCTCCCTGTATGTCGGAGAACATCTGTAATTAATAGTGTGCCGGTGTGACTTAGCGAGGCCTTGGCTTCGCCGTCCTGACAGCCAGTTTAGACGTGGATCTGGTCGGCGGATTCCCGGGGCATCGCATCCGCACCTCAGTCGGCTTGACCCTTCCCCGTAATTAAGATGGTGTTCGTCCACTTCGACTGTGCAGCGCGTCTCACTACCAGCGCCGGCCGAAGTGTTTTCCACAGAGAAGTTTAATAAGCGTATGCTGATCCCGACTCCTGATGCCGGTTACATTGTAGAACATTGTGTGACGGATAGTGGTGGGATGAGGTAAATCAGGCCCCGGCAGGCTCAGAATTAGAAATGCACGCCTATTTCGGCACCAGCTCAGTCACATCATTTGATTGAAGAAAGGGAGATATTAAATGTCGTGAAATATCTTAACGTAGCGTGGGGGGGAAACACATTCTGTTTTTAAGTACTGAATAGGCTGTGAGGGGGAAGAGGCTGTGTTGGAATAGTAGTGGGACGGTCATGACGATATGAACACTGGTGTCTGCCTTCTGTAGGCTGTGGCTTCGACCACTGGACGAGCGCAGGACACAACAACAGCGTTTTTCATTCTTCCATTCATTTTCGGTTCTTCTCATGAGACTTTATTATGGCCTGACAATTACTGGTAATGGTGCGTGTGAAAGCAAGCCGCTGCCTGGTGTATTTTGGGGCCGAGAGACACTAGAGTTCTCACCCTGAAGCAGGGTGTCACTCAGCTTTTGACGGCAAATAAATGTAAAATGCAAGTGCCGCTGGTGTGAAAATGAAAAACATGTTCAGCTGGCGCCTGGCTGCTGCCTCCGTCTATATATGAAAACAGGACATGTTACGCTCACAGACTGACACACAGACCGACAGCCATTGAGACAGACCGGCATAGAGACAGACAGACTCAAAGACAGACACTCACGCAGACTCAAAAAGAGACTCACAGACTGTGAGGCACACAGTCGGACATTCAGACGGACGCAAACACGAACAGACTCAAAAACAGACATGCTGGCAGTCACACAGACAGACAGACGAACGCAGAGATCTCTATAATGTATTTCACAGTTTCTGCCGTGTTTGTGGTCGGTTGGCCGACTGACAGTAAACAGATGATACAGCTGATTCTCTCGTCATGTTCCCCACTCAGCTTTCAGTTCAAGGTTGGTCGACAGAAAACACCAATCAAAACACCAATCAAATGACATACCGTCACCTGAACCGTTCGGTTCTGAGCACGGCGGCCAGGTGGGGGGGGGGGGTTGGGTGGCAGGTCGAGGTAAAAAGTGGGACAGAGGAAGGGGTCTCTCCGGCCGCCTCAGCCAGTGGCTTTCCCAGCTCCTCTCTTCTGTACCCACAGGTGATCTACAAGAACAACGAGTTCAAGCTGGAACTGTCTCGCCTGGCCGCCGAGAGGGACCCTCGAATCAGCATTCACGGCGAACTGACCTTCAGCTGCGAGGACGTGGCGGCCCTGGAGCCTGTGACCTTCGACACGCCCGCCTCCTACCTCACCCTCCCGCGATGGAACACCAAGAAGACAGGCTCCATCTCTTTCGATTTCCGCACCACGGAGCCCGGCGGTCTGCTTCTGTTCAGCCATGGGGACGGGCGGCCTCAAGGCACTGAACGGCAGCCGGACAGGCAGCCACGGGCCGACTACTTCGCCATGGAGCTCCTGGACGGCTTCCTGTACCTGCTGATGGACATGGGCTCGGGCAGCATCAAGATGAAGGCCAGCAACAAGCGGGTGAACGACGGGGAGTGGTGCCACGTGGACTTCCAGAGGGAGGGGCGCAACGGTAAGAGAAACCCCACCCGCGGTCCAAATTTAGGGGCTGGACGGCAGGAATAGCTAGGGGACGAAACCAACCGTTATGTTCATTCAACCCACACGGGTCGTGTTTTGGCTCCTTCCTCCCGTTCCTTTTCGCCACAATCAGAGACGCTGTGTGCGCATGCCGTTTTAATGACAGTCTTCCGTCGTTTTTTTTCGCGGGAGGGATAGTGTTGCTGTAATCTATGTATGACATTTAGTAAATTGCCGTAACCTATTTCGCGAGTGGCCAATTATACTGTCAGCCACCTCATGTGGGGAAATGCCTTCCTCATTAGCCAGGCCCAGTGACTTGAGCAAGCGTTGCTTACCGCTTACAGCTCGCTATTTAAAGAGAAATGCGGGGATGAAAATCGGACACCGGTTTCATTGGCCATTTGGCCGCGTTACACACAGTGAATCTTCCACTGTTTAAGGTGATACATTGATTCTCCCCGATTAATAGTCTTCGTCGCAGCCTTCGTCGCCGGAGTGGAAAGACATAGTCCGTCGTCCTACTACTCCTCCGGCAGTCCACAATCCCTTCGCACATCTGACTCGCCCTCCGAAAAGCTGCTGTCTGTACACTCCGTTTATACTTTCAGGCAATGGCGAAGGTTTGTATAATAAATCGGGGGGGTCAGGGTCAGCGGATCCCAGGATTGTCCCTCTTTTCCGGGGGGGGGTCACATTGACCTGTCTGTAATATAGGGGGGGGTCATGACCTAATTCTACACCCCTGCTTTCAGGCTTCATCTCCGTGAACAGCCGCAGCGCTCCGTTCTCCGCCAACGAGGGCAGCGAGGTCTTGGACCTGGATGGGGACATGTACCTCGGGGGTCTGCCCGAGGACCGGGAGGGACTCGTCCTCCCGCCGGAGGTCTGGACAGCGCCGCTCAACCTGGGCTATGTGGGCTGTGTCCGGGACCTGTTCATCGACGGGCGCAGCCGCGACCTGAGGAGGCTGGCCGAGATACAGAGCGCCTCCGGCGTCAGCAGTTTCTGTACCAGGGAAACGCACATCCGCTGCGGGAGGGACATCTGCGCCAACGGCGGCCAGTGCCGGGAGGGCTGGAACCGCCACGTGTGTGACTGCACCAGCACAGGCTACCTGGGCCCCAGCTGTGAGAACGGTGAGAATGGGAGCAGTGGAACGGGAAAGAGTGTCTCTGCTTGCAAGGACGCTAATAAAGGCGGATTTATGACATTTCATACAGATTTTGCATTTCTATGCAAGTCATTCAAGGGGTGAATGGGCACCCTGTTAGTGATTTATATGTAATTTGGCGTTTTTTGTGTATCACTGTATCGGCGATTCATCAGTTTTCCGCCAGCGCTCCATAAGCCTCAATCACAGAGATCCATCTCAAAGAAAAGGAAGAGCGCCCTGGTGAAGCCATATTGCTGCTATAATTATGAAGAATATAAATGGCATCCGCATCCTATTTGTGGCCTGAATATGAATCCATTAGAGAAGGGTTATAGAGGATTCACAAAACAGAGCTAGCTGGTATGTCACAGGCTTTTCCTGACATCTAGTGTTGTTGCCCAAAACTGCAACAAAGTCTCACCAGCTGGCCAAAAGTCTACACACCCCATTACAATAAAAGTTATTGATTATGTTTCAAAACCAAACTTTTAGATTATAGAGACAAAAAACCCTTCTTCACTGTCCCAATAATTATGGAGGATTGTATATTCTATCACTTTGAAACTGTAGAGTAGGTTGTGTTGGTTGTCAAAAATAACTGTTGTTGTTAACATTTAGTTATCGATAATGTAAAAATTGTACAGAGCTTTGTGACTGCGCTGTGGAAAAACACTGCTAGGTGATGTTCAGCAAAGATCCAACTAATCAGTTGTAACGAAGTTCTCTCACCTCTCACCACTGTCGACGATAAGACGTTGGTTAACACCATCTCCCCCCTCCTTGGTGCCCCCCCCCCCACACACACAGAGGCCACGGTGCTGAGCTACGACGGGAGCATGTACCTCAAGGTGACCCTGCCCGTGAGCATGCACACGGAGGCCGAGGACGTGGCGCTGCGCTTCGTGTCCCAGAGGGCCTTCGGGCTGCTCGTGGCCACCACCTCCCAGGAATCAGCGGACACCCTGCGCCTGGAGCTGGATGGCGGCCGGGTCAAACTCACGGTCAACCTGGGTAATGCGAACAGCGCTGACTGCGGTCATTCTCGGGGTGTTCGTGGTGGGACGGGGTAGAAGTCCTCCTCCCCAGCACAAGTCATACGTACATCTCTCTATGTCTCCTCTGTCTCACTCACAGTCTCCCTCCATCTCTCTATGTCTCCTCTGTCTCACTCACAGTCTCCCTCCATCTCTCTATGTCTCCTCTGTCTCACTCACAGTCTCCCTCCATCTCTCTATGTCTCCTCTGTCTCACTCACAGTCTCCCTCCATCTCTCTATGTCTCCTCTGTCTCACTCACAGTCTCCCTCCATCTCTCTATGTCTCCTCTGTCTCACTCAAAGTCTCCCTCCATCTCTCTATGTCTCCTCTGTCTCACTCACAGTCTCCCTCCATCTCCCTAGACGCACTCTGTCTCTCTCACCCTCAATTCTTTCCTCTTACTCTCTCTCTTCTCTCAACATCCCCCACCCTTCCTGTACGTCTCTCATCCTTTATCCCTGTCCGGCCCATTCCCAAGCGGATCCATCTCAACCCTTTCAGCCCTTCAACGTTCTTTGTCTGCAGTCTAAGGAACAGGCAACCAGAGAGACCAGCTCACTTAGAAGCATTCTGTTTTTTCACAACACAAATTATTGCTATGGTGTTCAACAGATGTTTCAGTGGTTATTCTAGATCACGGGTTTTCAAACGTTTTAATGTCAACGAGCTCCAAATATGATAAGCCTCTTGGTGAAGACACAATTCATTATGTTATTGAGAGCCGTATACCATTCTAGAGTTGCGCAATCGCTGACATTAGCAATCCAGCTATTCTATACATTTGACCATTAAGTTCAGGAAAAATGTTTTAAAGCCAGTGTTCTGCTATTCCTCACATTCTTTCTAAACACTTTTTTTACTATTTGAGAAATGTAGACTTTTGGGCCCCTGACTAACTTTCGTTTAGGGGCACTCCCCCCCAAAAAAATCATAATTGGTCAGTGCACCCTGAAAGAGGGGGTTCCCTGGAGGTAGGGTCCCGAGCACCGGCCCTTTTATAGCCTGTCAATGATAAGGCCAATGCCACTGAAGTGCAAAGCTATTTGCATATTGATGGAATTTAGTTCTATAATTGGGGCCCGGTAGAAAACAGGAAGATTTTTGTTGGCCAACACCCTCCAAGGCTAGTAATTGAATATGCTTGCTTTTGCTTCTTGTGCACTTGTACCTCCTTGTGGTAGCTTGCGCACTTGTACCTCCTTGTGGTAGCTTGTGCACTTGTACCTCCTTGTGGTAGCTTGTGCACTTGTACCTCCTTGTGGTAGCTTGTGCACTTGTACCTACTTATGGTAGCTTGTGTACTTGTACCTTCTTGTGGTAGCTCTTGCACCTGTGGGCTCAATTTAGGCTGGAGAATGTGTTCCCTCTGGCACATCCAGATTCTGGTTTATAGTCCCTGGTTGGGCAAGCAGCGCTATGTGAATGTGCTTTAGAGGACACATATCTCAACATCGACTGCCCGGGGTCACCTGGGAGTTGCTGTGGCAAAGCAGGGCCTTAGTCATTAATGGGATATCACAGATTTGGGGAGTCAAAAAAAGCATGGATGTCAAAAAGAAATTCTAAAATAAGTTGTTAAGCCAATACTGATGGCTGTTTGAAAACCCCTGTTGTAGATCAGCTGTGCCACCTCCCCTGACACCCGATGTTGCTGTCCTGACCCAGGAACGGCAGGGGGGTGGGTAGACCGTGGCACAGCGGTGACGGTGCCCGACATGGTGGTCAGCCTTGAGCCGCCGACACTTCACACGGCCCCCTTCACATCAGCAGGAGTCTGGTCCCTGGGTGTCTGTATCCACTGCTCTGTGATGGTTGACAGCTCCAGAGCAGTCCTCAGCCACACTGCACTACTGGCGTAGATACACCTTCACGATGGGCTCTGTTAAATCCATAAAGACAGAGGGCAAGCGATAATGACTAAGCAGCTATTTTATTATTCAGGCGGAACAACGTCGAGGAGACAAACTCATGTTCCGCAGCATGACGCTGTCAGGCGAACGCGTACGGTGTGGCTGGGAATTAGAAAATGAGCTTTTTCCTCTGTGTATTCTCGACCTAACTGCCCACTAACACATGCATTGTATGCACAGTGGGAGGCCAATCACTAATCAACCTGGAATTCAGCATGACTTTCTGGGGTTGTGGAAAGAGCCTGTTATTACAGTAGCGATACATTCCAAAGTGTGAGGCAACTGATTGGGCCTCCTGTGCGTATTGGAGCTCAGCTCGTGTTTTAGTGGGCGATGTGTGGTTACTGTGGCGAGGAAAAGGCTGGTTTGGACTCTGGAGCTTGTCCCCGGATGGTGGGGTCTCTGTCTGAAAAAGGAACTGCAGAATCTACCTTGAAGGATGTGAAATGTTGTGATCTTTTTTTTATTTGATTATAATTTTCCTTTTTTATCTCACCATGTCGCTCTCTCTCTCACCAGATTGTATCAGGATAGACTGTAATCTCAGTAAGTGGCTCCTATCCTTTTTACTATGTTGGGAACAACATTATGTTTCGCTACTGTCTGTTTTATTGTTCATGCTGTAGAAATGCAGTTATCTTGGCCATATCTAATCAGCATCCACCTGAGGAAAATGTTAGGGAACGTAAGGTAAGTATCAAATAATGTCTAAGGCTGAACATCCTTGGATGAGACCTTCTCTAGTATAAGCAACTTTCAGAGTTACAACATTGTCCCTTGTTAATTACAAACGCAAAAGACCATCTGTTTATTGGTTCCTAGTGCTCATTGAGACAACAGTGGCAGGTGCTCCCTGTCAATCAGTAATGTACACTGCCTTCCACCAGGTGGCGGTAGAACAAAGGGGTTTTGGTAGAATGTTGCCACTCATGTGATACTGTATATGTACACCTGCTTTGGTCCTTTTTATACAGGTAAGACTAGGACAAACAACATGTGCAAATGGATGCTGTGTTTTAACCTTAATTAGCAGCCTAAGGTATGTTGCTGCAGATTCGTCCTATGAATGTAAATTGCCCGAAATGTAATAGCAAAAAATAAATGAAGTCCTAATGGAAAAAAGAACCTCAATTGACTTTTAAATAGGCAGAAATTAGCCAGTCGTTAAGCTAAACGCTACTCAATTTAAGCTCTCGACCATCTGGGAGAGCCTCTGTTTAGGCCAGAACTTGTTGTGAATTTTAAACGGTCCTGTGATTTGACCACTTAGAGGCACCCTTTTATTGCATAATTTGATGTATACTGAGAGGTAAAGATTGAGAGGAGCATGCAGAATATATGCAACAGGAGGGAAAAAGGATGATGGCTGAATGTCGCCCAAGGTGTGCCTAAAGCTGGCATAACCTCTGTAGGAATTGCCACATTACCTGCCTGGGTGCCAGGGCTCCAAGCCTTTTTCCTTCATGTTGCCTTTGCAGTCTGATTTACCCTGTATGGAGAGGTGTAGACCACTGCAAGGTATTCTGGGTAGACACTGTCCTTTGTCCCGATTGGCTCCGCAGGCCACGGCTTACACAGCCTACAACATATCAGCATCAAATACAATTATGTTATTCATTAAGTTATACTTAATTAAGATATACTGCACTGTCAGTAGTTAAAAGATAAAGCATCATATTGCAAAAGGAGATCAGCCGTTGACACAAACAACGGGTTTACAGTCAATTAAAACCTTAAAAAAGCACAGAAATGACGTGTCAATGGTCTTTCATTTGTCCATGTATTAGACCTAGTAATGTTGAACTTATTATAATTACTCTTCTAAATCCACAAATGGACCCGTTTGTAACACAAACTAAAGTGATTAACATGCTTTGATTAGCATCAACTGCTTACATGGTTCAAAGTCTCAACCCGCTCGCTCTGTACTGGATCATTGCCGTGCCTTTGAGGCTATAGCCTTATTAAAATAATATCCATCAGATACTCTGGATAAAATGGAGGGAGAATAGGGCGAGTTTAAAGCTACCAACGCCGTCATTTTTCTCCCCAGAGTATGATAAGCCAAGCTAGCACAGTGAGGCCAAGTAAAAGCACACTTCAAACCATCTTTAATAAGAAAACAGAATCGCAGAGTAGCTATACTGTCACATTCAGTATATCAAGATACAATCATTACAAAACAGTCCATCAGGCATGTCGGTTTGCTGTAATGCATAGAGCAGGTGGGTGCAGTAGCTTTAATATTCTACAGAATAAAATAAAGTTCTTATCGACTCATAGTGCATCCTTTTCTCCCATGTTCATCAAATCCAATTGTCTCTATGGCCTTTTCTCATCGCAACAACTCTGGACGGGTTCTAAAGGGTTGAAGATTGAAGCATTCCACCAAACCGTCCGTTCTTTTTTCACACTGCTCGTCCAACCAGGAGTTCAGGATGGTGTACGCGGACACACTCGCTCACTTGACAACCTCCGTTATCTTGCATTGGTGCTTGAGCGCAGTGAAATAATGAAATTGCGCTGACAATGCCTCCCCAGTTTACATCACCCACAGGGCATTCTTGAGCTTCTTCAAAGTTAGCCTCTTCTCACCCATGAGCTTTCAGTTATTGGTGAGGTCAAGACCTAAACCCAGATTGCCATACACAGGTGTTATGTACAATTCATGTTCAATATTTTATGCAGTTTGTTGTTTCAAAACTGAGCACCTTTCCAATATGACTCTACATTACACATTTCTGTGTCAGAGTTAAATTATTAAGCCAAAGTGCTTGATTTACTCCTAAAATAGCAACAACATTAAGTCAATTTTGAGTCACACGAAACAAAGTACATATTGAGTCACATGATGTCAGTACTGTTGTAAAAGCAACAGACCTTACATTTTTTATTCCATGAACACATAAGCATCAGTTACTGTTATGTGTGAGTACATTGTCACCATGCTGTCTTTCATCTGCAAGGATTCTGTTTGGTGGAAACAACCATGTGGATAGTTTATTTAAGCAGATGGTAGATATGCTTGCATGAAAATCTATCACCTAAACACCACTACAGCTTAGGATCTAACAACAGATAAGTCAAAATCTTTTTTCAATCAGTGTCACTTCCAGACATAATAAAGACAGAAAATGTGTTAACTGTTAAGTTGTGATCCTGGGCTTCAAGGTTTGTACTTAAGATTCATATTGTAAAGAGCACCTCTGCTCAGGGTGGTGGAGGAATTTCTATGATTTCTGACACAACAGAATGAATACTTTTCAGCCCACCACTACATCACTTGCTTGCCAACTTTTCAAACTTGTGTATTGAGGTTCCTGGTGGGATTGCTCTCTTTGCTGGAGCACAGTGTAGGTGTTTGGGCTGAACATTGGTAATTAGATAGCGGGGGAGTTAACCTCTGAGACCAGACCAGCGCTGTTCAGCACAGTTCACTTCAGATGAACAGTCCTATCTCCGCTCAGCAAATATCCTTCTTTACCTCCCTCCACCTGCTCAGTGGACTGTTGTGTGGATATAGTGAACAGAAACCCAAAGTCAATAGAGACGAACATGACTGTGGGTCCGTACAGAGACCTGAAGGTTATTTAAGCAACAAGTCCAGAGGGTGTGTGGTATAGGTCCAATGTAATACGGCTATGGCTATTTCTTAGGATTGAAGTAATGCGATCAGAATACTCAGATATGCAGAAGCCAAGCTACATAGTTTCAATCACCATACAGAAAACTGTCTTGATAGTTTGTATACCACAGCTGTCAGCCAATCAGCATACAGAAAGAAGCCAGGCAACCTAGTTTATATACTCCAGCTGTCAGCCAATCAGCATACAAAAGCCAAGATATCTAGTTATTATACTCCAGTTGTCAGCCAATCGGCATACAGAAGCCAGGCTACCTAGTTTATTTACCACAGCTGTCAGCCAGTACACAAACTACCTATTTATTAATAAAGCTTAAAGGCCCAAGACGGTGTGTGGAATACGGCCTATAAACTGTCTATCAACATAATTAGTAAACAGTAAAAAAATACAATAAAAAATAATACCTGCTGTATGGAGGCTCAAGTACAACTGCTTTGTCCAGACAGCATTCAGGGTTTATAAACAGGGATGTTGGACTTGTTAATGGAAATTTAAACAGACAGTAAAATAAATGCAATGTTTCACACTGTACAATCACTTCTCTGCCTAGCAATTTCTGAGAATAGCTGTCATTTGTGAAACATGTTGCGTTAAAATAAAAATGTGTTGTTTTAAGAGGAGTACAGGTAGTGAGTGTTTGCCCAGCACCCATGTCTGTCAGATAATTGCACCGCCGATCAATAATGTAGGTAGGAACACCCTGCAGAGACACTTGCTCTGCTGTTAAGTTACACAAGCCAGCGGCCTCAGTTTCCCTGAGAAAGAAATAGTGGAGCATTTGGAAACGAACGGATGTCATCAGCCGCAGCTTCCTGGTAGCAGCCAGTGTCCTCTTCCCCGTCCCCTGTGATTTTTATACACCCTGAGCTCAATTAGATAGACAAACCCCTGGGGGCTTGGCCGGCTTAGGCATGGCCAATTAGCTTGGCCAGCCATGTCAGAACTTCTTTGAACTGCCGTGTCAGCCTGTTGCATCGCCACTGATCAGGGCTGACGGCTCTGCAGTGGCAAAGCTTCCGCATTGTGACCTATTTTCAATCCAAACCTTGAGAGATGGAGGGGGGGTGTGAAGGATTTAGAAGAAATCCTAGAGCTGTAAAAGTGTATCCACTAGCCAAGCCTCAAGAAACGTGTGTTGTTATCTGGAAGTCTGAGGAGTTAAATGGTCTCCCAGTATGGTTGCAGGCGTAATATTAAACACAGTTATTAACTAAACATTTAGAACTCAACTGGAGACATTGCATGGTACAATAGTGTCATGAGCCCTCTCATATCTAACCGAATAGCTTGTTTTACAACCATTGACAGAGCTCTTAGAGCGGGGTGTATCAAGATGTATCTTTTATCTGCTAAAAGAGGAATCGCTTTGAAAGGGATGTGCTGCATGAATGTGTTCTGGTGCTCGTCCTTTCTTTTCTACAGGTAAAGGCCCAGAGATGCTGTTAGCAGGACAGAAGCTGAATGACAATGAGTGGCACTCAGTGAAGGTAGTGCGTCGTGGGAAAAACCTGCAGCTGTCTGTGGACAATGTGACTGTGGAAGGTAATATGGCAGAGAGTCAATAACATATAGCTTAACTGTGATTGTCGTGATTAGGGGGTTGCTGTAAAATAATGGGGTGGACCTGGCTTTGAGGGTCAGATTTGAACACTGCACTAGATCTACCTGATTGATATAATAGTAGATTTATGTGATTGTTATAATATTCGATCTCTGTGGTCATGAAACACTATATATCTAATCGTCCTTAATTTGGGTTCTCTGTGATTGTCAGGATTTTTGTAGTTATTATAATGCTAGATCTCTGTGATATCCTGATATACTTGATCTTTGTGCTTGTGGAGGTATTCCACAAGGAAAACTCATACAAAACATATGCAGTCCCCTCTAAAAGTATTGGAACGGCATGGGAAATTCCTTGGTTTTTGTTGGTCACTGAGGACATTTTGGTTTAAGATGAGTATGAGACAAGAGTTTAGAATTTCAGCTTTAATTTCCTGGTATTGACACCTAGATGGGTTAAACAACTTAGGACATATCACTGTTTGTATTAGACCATAGCATTTTTAGGTGATCAAAAGTAAAGGAACAAATAAGCTTAAAGTAAATAACATTGAATATTTGTTGGCATAACACTTGCTTGCAATAACTGTCTCAAGCCTGCGACCCATCGACATCACCAAACTGTTGCATTCTGCATTTGTGATGCTATTCCAGGCTTTTACCGCAGCTTCTTTCAGTTCTTGTTTGTTTCTGAGTGTTTCTCCCTTCAGTCTCCTCTTAAGGAGGGGAAATGCATGCTCTATTGGGTTAAGGTCAGGTGATTGACTTGGCCAGTCTAAAACCTTCCACTTTTTTCCTCTGAAGAAGTCCTTTGTTTTGTTGGCAGTGTGCTTTGGGTCATTGTCCTGCTGCATGATAAACTTCCTCCCGGTTAGTTTCAATGCATTTCTCCGTAAATTGGCAGACAAAATGTTTCTGTACACATCTGAATTCATTCTGCTGCTACTATCATCAGTTATATCATAAATAAATATTAATGAGCCTGTTCCAGAAGCAGCCATACACGCCCAAGCCATGACATTACCTCCACCATGCTTCACCGATGAGCTTGTATGCTTTGGATCATAAGCAGTTCCTTTCTTTCTTCACACTTTGGCCTTTCCATCACTTTGGTTGAGATTCATCTTGGTCTCATCCGTCCATAAGATTGTGTTCCAGAACTTTTGTGGCTCATCTCTGTACTTCTTTGCACATTTCAATCTGGCCTTCTGATTCTTACTGCTGATGAGTGGTTTGCATCTTATGGTGTGGCCTCTATATTTCTGCAGTCTTCTTCAAACAGTGGATTGTGATACCTTCACCCCTGCTCTGTGGAGGTTGTTGGTAATATCACTGATGTCTTGCGGGTTTTCTTCACAGCTCTCACGATATTTCTGTCATAAACTCCTGTTGTTTTCCTTGGCCAACCTGTTTGACATCTTTTGCTCAGTACACCAGTAGTTTCTTTCTTTTTCAGGACATTCCAAATTGTTGTTCTTGCTATGCCCAATGTTTATCCAATGGCTCTGGTCGGTTTTCCTTCTTGTCTCAGCTTGACAATGGCTTGGTTTTCTCCCATAGACAGCTCTCTGGTCTTCATGTTTACCCTCTTTAACAAGAAATGCAGTCTTTATAGGATTAAACAAGGACGGAAACTTAGACCAGTCATGCAGAGCTAGTTTAATGTTTGAACAATCAACCTAAAAGGCAACACCTGGGCAACAAGAAACATCTGTCAGTCACATGTTCCAATAGTTTTGCTTTCTTGAAAAATGGGGTGGGTTCAAACAAAGTGTGGTATGTCCTGAGTTGTTTTACACATCTAGATGTGAATACCAGGAAATGTATGCTGAAATTCTGAACTCTTGTCTCATACTCTTGTATCATCTTTTGATATTAAACCCAAATGTATTCAGTGAACAACAAAAACAAAGGAATTTCCCTATATGTACATACAGTTAAGGCCAAACGTATTCATACCCATGCCGTATTTTGAGCTATAGTGAGTTTGTATTTGACCGATATTCTGGCTGGAAATGACAAAAACATGTGACAAAAAAAAGACACAAATGAATAACGAAACAATTTCTGTTTTTAGCGATTAATTGCAGTTGACTAGTAACTGACTAGATAACCACTGCTGTTCAGCTATTTTCAATTTAGAGGTGATTAGAATGCTCTCTCATGGTGGAAATTACAACACCATTTTGAATGATATAGAAACTTCCATTTCTCAAAAATGTGCATACATTTCAAGGGATATGAATAATGTTGGACATGACATTTCTTGTAAAATTACGTTGCAATTTTTTATTCGTTATTCATTTGTATCTCCAGAACAATTTCTTACCATGTTTGGTCACTTGTTTATGTCATTTCCAGCCAGTAGAAACCTTTTGGTCAAGGGTATGAATACTTTTTGGCATAACTGTATATGTAGAGGATATCTCAACATATATTTACATATGTGCCCTGAATATGTTTATGAAAAATATCATTTGCACTTCTCACAATGTCATAATAGTATGCATGTCATATATTTTAACGTTGAATATAATGTTTTAAAATAATGAAATATATGAATATGCAGTTCTTTAAGCGTTCTCCTCAAGACCCCATTCAACCTTCAAGACATTATTTTCACGAGAAAGAGACTCATTATAAAAACATATGCATACATTTTAACACAGTATCATGAATGTTATTCCTTTCTGTAAAAGTACTTCCGAGGAACAACTACATAACATAATAAAACATGCCAGGAAACAATACAAGTATGGAAATATATCTGTTATATGTAACTGAATATTACCAACTATAATATTCACATTTATGTAAATATATTTACATATATTTAAGACATATTAAAACTTATTTGAAAAAGTCCAAAATTGAATGTGTAAATAACTGTATGACAGATACATATACATACATATATTAGTAATACATATAATACATATATTAGTATATGTATAAAAAAATATAGGCACAAATTAAAAATATATGTTTTCGAAAGATTTGTCAACATATAATAGATCCGTGTGGGATAGCAGATCTCTGTCCATCAACACAGATCTGTTCCACCCCAGGCCACATGACTGGTGCCCACACTCGGCTGGAGTTCCACAACATCGAGACGGGCATCATGACTGAGCGCCGTTTCATCTCCGTGGTGCCATCCAACTTCATCGGGCACCTGCAGGCCCTCTCGTTCAACGGCGTGCCTTACCTGGATCAGTGTAAGAACGGAGACATCTCCTACTGTGAGCTCAATGCCCGCTTTGGCATGCGCCGCATCGTGGCCGACCCGGTGATCTTCCACAGCCGGGCCAGCTACCTGGCCTTCTCAACCCTGCAGGCCTACACCTCCATGCACCTCTTCTTCCAGTTCAAGACCACCAGCCCCGATGGCCTGCTGCTCTTCAACTCCGGAGACGGCAGTGACTTCATCGTGGTGGAGCTTGTCAAAGGGTGAGTATTGAGTACACCGGGGGGAGTGGAGATATTCAGCGCCTGAGAAAAATGTACCTGTTTTAGACCAGACAAAGCCGCTACGCGTTCAACCTGTTTTTCCAGGTACGGTAACTGGAGAATGTATGATGAATGAGTAATCGCCAGCTGCCTAGCACCTGCCAACATTTCTATTTTCAGTTGCGTGACAAGTCCCTTCCTGGTGGGGGGAATCATTTAATTCTGTCAGGTGGGAGTCAAAGACAGGGAACGTGTTGCAGAGGTTTTATTCAGTGAAATGTATTTTGTAAAAAGAGCGGAATAAAGTGAGTAAGAGCAAGAGAGCAAACAATAATGGCCCACAGATGTAAGCAATTAGTCAGCAGGAGTCGCCCTGAGCTGGACCCAGCAGCCGCAGCAGACAGCACTGTGGATCCAAAAGTTGGAGAAACACCTTAGTCTCATAACTCTTCGTTCTGATACTGCTTACTTTTCTGTGAGGCGACTATGCTTTCTCTAAAGATGTTTGTTGGAAAATGATAAAGATGCATTTGCATAGACAGAATGTTGTACAATCTTACGTTTCTGTGCTAGATTTCTAGAGTGTAACAATGAAAGTTAATCAAATGTTGTAGTTTTTGTGTGTGCATATTTTGACACCCGTTGCTGTCTGAACTTGTGAGAACACCTTTTATTACAAAAAGAGAGGCTGAGTGGGTACGTTAGACCACATTGTTATACTCTCCTTGTGAAAAAACGATTGTCCCCTTACACCCAACTGACGATTGTTCCCTTACACCCAACTGACGATTGTTCCCTTACACTGAACTGACGATTGTTCCCTTACACCGAACTGACGATTGTTTCCTTACACCCAACTGACGATTGTTCCCTTACACCCAACTGACGATTGTTCCCTTACACCCAACTGACGATTATTTCCTTACACCCAACTGACGATTGTCCCCTTATGCCCAACTGACGATTGTCCCCTTACAGCCACTTTTAGCTGCAATGACCACAAGCAAATCTACTTAGCTTAGCTACGCTTCCATTAGTTTCTGATCAGTCTCTCACATTGTTGTGTAACAATGTTGGCCCACTCTTCTCTCTGCAGTTTTAACTTAGTGACAATTGTGAGTTATTGAGGATGAAAGATTTTATACCATAGGCCCTGCCACAGGATCTCAGTTGGATTTAGTTCTGATCATTGACTAGGCCCTTCCCAGCTTTTCAAGTTTTTGCTTTTCACACATTCTGATGTAGACCCTCTTATGCATTGTCTTGCCGTATGAATAAGTTGAACATGAGCTCTATGTGATGGAAAGATGACCTTATTAGCATTCTGATACGGAGCACAATTTGTGGTTCCTTATGTTAGGTCAATTTGCCAACAAATTCCACAATATTCGCTAAAATATCACACTACCTCCTCCATGCTTGACTGCTGACACAGGCTCAATACTGTGTTTTGTTTCAGCCAAACAAGCCATGTCCTTTAAAAATGAAGGCCACTGTGGAAGAAAACTGAAACAAACTGAAAACGTACTAAACATAATTTTAAGGAACACAGTGCAGTACTTCTAAAAATAGAAAACACATCAGTTGGTGAAGGTCCATCCACTGATTATACGAATTATAAACCGGCTGAATTGTCTCCGCTGACATTTCAGCCGATACTACGGGCTCACACTTAATCCTCATTATGAATTATATAGTGATGTCAAACAAACAATTGCACATGTAAATTGTCAAACAACATCAACAGCAATGAATCCACATGTAATTCAAAACACGGCACACATAACTAGACTTTTCCCCATACCAGTGCTCTGGTTGTAAACACAGCATGTTAACAGGAAGTCTGCCATGCAAAGATACACAGAACTAGCTTCTTAGGACGATCATAAACTACTTACATCTAAAGACAGGCTCTTCAGATGTTCACAATCTACTTGCAGTACATATACAGGCAAATCTCATTGCAGTGGTGGCTCAAAACATTTGGGTCAAACTTGGGTTAGTCTGGTTAACAAGGGTTACCCGATGGAAATGTGTAAAACCAATGGGGAAAAACAGCTACTGCACACTCTTTGCAAAACATATCAATTGCTGCCTGACTGCTGTTTTTTGGGGGGAAATTGAATGAAGAGACATTGCTGTAGGCTCTATGCCACACTTGACAATGCTGCCGCATGTACAATTGACGATTACATCAAGATGCACAAGATCACATGCACTGGTGAGAAACAGCATTCCACAAATAGAGATGCATGTTTTGATCCCACCTATAACAATCTCTGAAATGGATTCCTTGCTGTGGTTTGAGCAGGAGGTTTACCGGACCTGAGGGCGTTGAGAATGTTCTAAAAGGCACCAAGTTGAAGTGGATGGGTTGCATGATCAAGACTTATGTGCCTTATGCAGTTTTTCAGAATGCCACCTTCGAAGAAGCCCGCCTCTTCTTAGATCATATCTTGGGCAGGAATCCTCCTGCAGTAGGATCCATGTTGATCCATTCTGGCACTTCACGGCAGAATTGGTAGTCAGAAAAACCTGGCACACACTTGGGTCTAAGTGGTTTCACCATCCCATGATCTCCAGGACATATGTCATGCCTGGGGACCTGTAATCAAATCAATCAAATGTATTGCCGAAGCGTGTAAGTGGAGCCGGACTAGTAGAGTGAATGTCTCGTACTGAGTGAGTGACTGATTGACAGCATATCCCCTAAAATAGCATTGTGGTTAGAGACACGAGCTAAGGAGAAACAGGTCCATGTTCGTCTCCCGCCAGTCAAAACAAATGATGCCTTTGGATTTGTTCAGGTCAGACAAAACTTTGCTGGCTACACAAGTCGGGCTGCACAACCAGGTGTGAGAGAACTGGGACAGGTGGCAGCAGGAATCATCAGGCAGGAACTTTACCTACAGCACAAGGAGAACTTTATACCAGGACAGCTATGAGTCATTTTGGCCAGGTATTCCTGAGGTGTGGTCCAGGGGCTCATGTCCTTCTAAGGTTAAACAAAATACAAGGAAAGTTAGAGCATTCCTAGTATTCACAAGGATTCCTAATCATAGTTTTCACTAATAAACTAATGCAACATAACAATTTGGGACTGAAATTCAATCCATCAAATTTATTTTGTAAAGCCCTCTTCACAAATTGCAGGCAACACAAAGTGTTTATGCAGATACCTATCCCAGAAAATCATAAGAGAAATCAACAATAAGATTTCATGCACAGTGGCTATATAAAAACTAGCCCTCCTGAACATACACTGCATAAACAATTATTGGGCAAGTGAGTATTCTGATTATATTATTATTTTTATGCACACTTTTGAACTCCAAACCCTATAAACTTGAATGCTCATTGGATTGAATAATTTTCAGGTTGTTATGTATTTTTGTAATGACAGAAGTTGTGGCAACAGTGAATAAAAACTTATGTCAAGGTGTGCATAATTATTAGGATTTTTCAAAGGTTTTACTGAAAGATAAAATGAGAGTGACTCTTTATGGATAAGATGAATGGGCCCATGGCTGGATCACTAATGGACACACGGCACAACTTCAGTCAGGTGCCAGCCAGGTGGAGGGGCGGTACTGGTATGGGCTGCTATCATTAAGGATGAGGTAGTTGGAACTTTTCGGGTTGAAGATGGACTGAAACTCAACTCCCAGTTTCTCCCAGATACTTTCTTCAAACAGTGTTACAGGAAGAAGTCCTCAGCATTCAAGAAGGCCATGATCTTCATGCAGGACAATTCTCCATCACATGCATCCAAGTACTCCACTGCTTGGCTAGTCAGCAAGGGCCACAAAGATGCCAGAATAATGACCTGGCCCCCTTCCTCTGCTGACTTAAATCCTATTGAGAATTTGTGGGCCATTCTCAAATGTGATATTTCCAGTCAGAGAAGACAATACATCTCTTTGAATAGCATTTGGGAGGCTGTGGTTGCTGTTTCAGCAAAAGTTGACCATGAACAGATCAAGAAAATTACTGACTCCATGGACGGAAGGCTCATGTCAGTTATTGAAAATATTGGTCGCTGAATATTTTTGAAAGGACAAACATATTCATTAATTGTCATTTTGTGTTACTTATTTGTTACACTTACTTTTAAAATTGTGAATAAAGAAGTGAGTTGTGAGAAATTATTTTTGTAATTAGTTGCCTAACAGGGGGGGCGATAAACGGACCTGTAAGGCTCTCGCCACCTTCATCAGCTCCATTTCCTCCACCAGAGACTCCGCCTAAGAGAGGGTGAGAATTGGCGGTATAGGCCCGTCAGTGCAGAAACGGTCCTGTAACCCCAACAAAACAAAAGGCGGGGCGTCACGTCATTTCAAATGTCACCACCCTCTTGGCCAGGTGAGCTTCTATGAGCCTGGCCGTGCGTTCCACCAGTCCTGAATATTTGAATCAGAGTCCTAGTGCTTTTCACTTGTCATTGAACACGTTTGACTAGAAAAGAGTTGTTCCCGTATCAGTAGTCATTATACCCAAGATACCAAGCCTTGGGATCAGTAATGTTTCCTTGATGCCTGACATTAAAAATGCCTCTACCCACTTGGAATACATATTGACTACTACTCCTATATACCTGTAGCCACAGCTATGTGGCATGTAGACAAAGTCGACCTCTGTATTTATAATGATCCCCAATGGGGCTGGCAAGTGGCCTTTTTCCATAGGCTCACTTATCCCTACATTTTGCAAATGACAAACTGCGAGTCTTCCGCAAAAGTCTGATGCATTGGTTTTTCACCTTTTCCCCCCTTTGCCACACGGGACAAGCTGTGAGACCCGAATTCAAATAGGGGAAACGGGGCAGCACCCGTCAGCCAGATGGGTGTACCCTGGTTCACCTGGAACCGCAGGTAATGCTCAAATTTTATGCTGTCAGCTTGTGAGGCAGCTACGTTATTCACCAAGGGAACTTGTAAATAGAGATGCCGTCACATGGCTGAGGCAAACCGGAACCAGACAGGAGGCGTCACATGGCTGAGGCAAACCGGAACCAGACAGGAAGCGTCAAATGGCTGAGGCAAACCGGAACCAGACAGGAGGCGTCACACGGCTGAGGCAAACAGGAACCAGACAGGAAGCGTCAAATGGCTGAGGCAAACCGGAACCAGACAGGAGGCGTCACACGGCTGAGGCAAACAGGAACAGGGAGGGGTCGACGGCTGAGGCAAACAGGAACAGGGAGGGGTCGACGGCTGAGGCAAACAGGAACAGGGAGGGGTCGACAGCTGAGGCAAACAGGAACAGGGAGGGGTCGACGGCTGAGGCAAACAGGAACAGGGAGGGGTCGACAGCTGAGGCAAACAGGAACAGGGAGGGGTCGACGGCTGAGGCAAACAGGAACAGGGAGGGGTCGACGGCTGAGGCAAACAGGAACAGGGAGGGGTCGACGGCTGCTGACTTAGCAGCTCGATCAGGCGCCACATTGAGTAAGGAAACAGAGTCACTTGAACCAGTATGAGCATCACACTTCATAAGAGAAATATGTGCAGGCGTCAGAATAGCCTCCAATAAATTGGATATTAACAAAGCATTTTCAGTTCTGTCACCAGAAGACATCAGGAGGCCACAATGTTTCCAGAGGGTGCCAAAATCATGCACACAGCCAGGCGCACGTCTTTGAAACAGTGTAAATGTTAACACTCTTATCCTCGGCCAAGATTCAGACTCGGACGAGCGCCAACTGATCTGCCCGCTGTGCAGAACAATGTGGGGGAGGGGGGCAATCTAGCAGATACAACCACAAAATCACTACAAATGGCTTAGCCTGAATCCAATGATCCAAGTGTTCACTACAGCCATCCACGTAGTAAATCAACTCAGGCTTAGTAGGGGTGTCTGCTTTAGACAAGGTCTTGGAGAAAGCAACTGTAGCTTAATGACAGCACAGATATGAGGCTCACCATCTGTGGTACCGTGTGACCCTTAGAAGGCGCTTTGAGTTTATCTGAGTACTGAATGAGCATGCTACGCTGTCGGGGGAGAAAAACATAAACCAAGTCCTTTTGAAAACATTTGTCCATATTATCTATCATAAAATCCCCCGGTGCAGTCAAGTAAAAGTGTGCTGCTTACCCTCAAACATGAATGAAGAGAGATACCGTGAGTCATTGTGTTTGGGGCACAGAGAACAATGCTGAACAGACATCCGCAACAGTGTAGTACTTTGTATCAGGTGGAATGAAGGACAGGATAGTGGCTGGGTTGGGCACCGCTGGGAATTGAGGAATCACACAAGCATTTATTTCCTGCAAGTCAAACTAAAAGAGATATGTGTCAGTTTCTGACTTTTTTGACAGAAAGGGTAGGGGTGATAAAATGATCCCAATGATATCTTTGATGGCCTCTCTAGAAAGCGGGTATTACTTACGCCTAAGCAACGGATTTGTTAGGTTATCGTTAATTTTAACATGCTAATTTCAACAGCAGACATCATCCTCAACCCATACCATTTCTGTGTGTGGCCCACATCTGAGAAGGCACAGTGGGTCTATACAAACCCCTCTTCGTCCCTTGCGGAGACTACTGTTTTCTCATCAATCACACTCCCCATCTCCTCAGGTTGATTGTCCGGACGCAAACATCACGAGGTTCCCGAATTGAAAAAGAGAGAGTCTTCCACAGAATTGATTTCCACAGTCAAGGCGACACCTTACTGTCCAAAATGAAATACAAGGGTTGACATTCAACAGGAAAGTTATTACCTATGAGTACGACAGCTGCCTCAGCATGGCTATCAGGAACAGCCTGGGGAAAGTATGTGGCAGATCAGCGGTGCTCTGTGTCCCAATCTTTTAGACTCAGGACCAAACAGGTCTCCAAGGAAGGCTGAATACAGTCTAGAAACATAATCGTTAAAATCAGATTTTCCCACCAGTACAATTAATGTTTTTGAACAGTCTGGAGATACTGAGCAACTGCAGGACATTGTGTTTTGGAATGTCTAGACATCCCCCATCTGGGATGCAGAAGATAGCACAATTTAGCATACGAAGTAAGTCTTGGCCCAGCAGATTAACAGGGCAATTATATGTTATCGTGCTAGAATGATGCTCAGTCAGTGGACTGTCAATGGCAGTAGTTGGGATAGATTTACAGGTTAGCCTCCCACATACCTCAATTTCAGTTATTAGCACATGAGCAAAAGTCTGTAACACGAAAATACAGTTTCACCACTAACCATCATAGCGAATCAATATCAGATTTAGGGAGAAAACACTTGTATTGTATACTTCCATGAATTGCTTTTGACTTAACAAAATTACGTCAACTGTTATTAATCGGTTTGGCAGAGGGTTTCAGGTTAGTGTCCCACACTCAGTGTCACCGTAGTTCTTATTAAGTGTCTTCACCAAATGGTTTTATATACCACCACAGCAGAACTCAACTCGGTTCTTATTAAGTGTCTTCACCAAATATCTTGCATATTACCACAGGATACACTTATCCATTTATTAGTAGTTTTTACATTTTCATTGCATTTCTTGTGGTGGTTTATTATTTTGTCATGTTCACTACAAGGAATGTAATTACTCACTTTAGCTATACTGAATCTACTGACTTATGTCCCTGTTAAAATTTTTACCCAAACCAAACAATACCTGGGGGGTCTGGTGGGAATGAATCCCAGTAACAGGACTCCCTCATTCTTAGGAACTAATTTTTAGGCCTCAAACATAATTAATTAATTGCAGTTGCTATCTAGGTTTCTCTAATGAGCATATACCGGTAAAGTACAGACACAGAGATACCTAACAATTTCACTAAGTGGTGAGAAGAGCAGACCACAAGCCATCATGAACAGATGCTCCTCCCTGTTTACAGGACACTTTGATGTCCCTCTCGAAGGCCAAAATGAACACTTCTAGTCTAGTAAAGTCATAAAGATCCTTAGAATGAAAGGACCTAGTGGCTCCACCAGCACCAGCCACCATATAATTTTAAACAATGTTCACTTCCTAGAGGAAGAGGCACTCACTGCTAACACGAGAATGCAGTTAATTGTTTTCAGTACAAACTGAAAACATAGATACTATGACACACTCATTATGAGCAATTAAAGAAGCATAAAATAGTGAATTAAGTATGTTTTCTGAGTAAGTCTAAGTACCAGTCAAAAGTGTGGAAAAATCTACTCATTCAAGGGTATTTACTGTTTTCGCCATTGTAGAATGATAGTGAAGCCATGACATCACACCTATGAAATAACAGATATGGATGCATGTAGTAGCCCAAAAAGTGTTAAACAAATCAAAATACATTAATGTTTTACATTCATCAAAGTTGCCAACCTTCGCCTTGAGGACGGCTTTGCACAAAGCCAGCTTCATGAGGTAGTCAGCTGAAGTGATTTTACAATGTCTTGCAGGTGCTACCACATATGCTGAGCACTTTTTGGCTGCTTTCCCAGCCCAAATCATTCCAAACCGTCTCATTTGAGTTGATGTTGGGTGATTGTGGAGGCCTGGTCATCTGATGCAGCACCATCACTCTCCTTGGTCGAATAGCCTTTACACAGCCTGGAGCTGTTGAGGGTCATTCCCCTGTTGAAAAACTAATGATAGTCCCACTAAGCACCAACCAAATGGGATGATGTATCCCTGAAGAATGTTGTTGTAGATATGCTTTCCTCTGAGGGTCCTCAAGTGAGCCAGTTGCATCATTCAGTATGGAAAAGTATTGACCCCATACATGCTCTCAAGCATGGTAGAACGGTGATGTTTGAGTTCTAAAGTAATTGGACACTCCTTACAAATTTTGTATGTGTAGTTCAAGCCTTTAATTGATGGTGGAACTAAGAAAGAGACAGGTGAAGATGAGATACAGAGGTAAAGGGTGGAGTTGGGTATTGAACCCTGATCTCCGGCGAGGATCATTGGATGTTGCAAACAGCACTTTTGTTAATTGATGTTTGTTCACTCATCTTCCTGCTATTGAATATCGCCATTTAATATAAAACATATATTAATTGGAGAAAATCGTAAAACAAGCAAATTATGTATCACAGTACTGTAATTCTCCTTTTGTAAAATGACACCTGCATGGTGAAATGTTGTGTTGTAGGTACATCCACTATGTCTTTGACCTGGGCAACGGGCCGTCACTGATGAAGGGCAACTCTGAGAAACCTCTCAATGACAATCAGTGGCACAACGTGGTGGTCTCCCGGGACGAAAACAACGTGCACATCCTCAAGATCGACTCCCGCACCGTCACCCAGCACTCCAACGGAGCGCGTAACCTGGACCTTAAAGGTATGGGATATCCCGACTGAAAACTGTGTCTGCTCATGCTCACATGGCGTGTGCAGCATTAGAAAGAGAACTGAAATAACTGGCTTCCTTAGCGCAGCATTAGAAAGAGATCTGAAATAACTGGCTTTCTTAGCGCAGCATTAGAAAGAGATCTGAAATAACTGGCTTCCTTAGCGCAGCATTTCAGATCAACAAAGCCCAATTATCCGACTGTCACAATCGCACAGTTGTGTTTATGAGGCTGCTGTCACGAGAAGGAAAAAATAAGACGGCGGGTACAGACAAAAGAAAGGATTGTTGTTCAGGAGGCTTTATGAAGATGATGGAATCATTAGTGAATAGTTTGGTAGTTATCCATGCCCAGGAGAGGAATGCTTTCGCTAAAAAAACAGCAACATATTTGTACTGAGCGAACGACTGTGTTGCTTGGATAAGTGAATGTGAATTTAAATGTGTAAAGAGATGATCAAAGATGGCCAGCAGCGGATAGACACATTAGCTTTCCCGCGACCACTGACCCTGAAAGAGACACCTTTGCTTCGGCAAACATAGACTTGCCCGATGGTAAACAGATCGAGTGTAAAGTTGTATCAAAGATACGCTTTTAGTTATGTAATCAATATAATGCGAATAAAGCCGATGCGTACAATCGCATTGTTCTAGGTTTAATCCACCTCTGAGCCAGGTTAAGTCGTTGCCTGTCATTGAAGGTATTTTCCCATGCAGCATTTCTCTGCCTGCGTCATTCAAATTGCCAGTCGAACTGCAGACAGGCCTGTTGGCACCATTAGCTTTCGAGTCTGATGAAGCAGCAAATGAAATTGCATCATTTTCTGTGATCCAGATTACTGGCCTCGCGTTGTACTTGAGGCGGAAAGCTAAAGTCACAGTCTGTATGACCGCTGCATCAGGATGACCTCTGTCGGCAGACAGCCTGCAAGTGTGGCCTTGATGTACTGTATGTACACCACCTCTCGCCAGCTTGTAATGCGGGTTAGTGCTTTCTCTCACTACGCCAACACTACAGGTCACTGTGTTGCCATTGAGAGGTCAGAGAAAGTTTTGTAGTTTGACAGGGACCTACCTGTTTGAAATATAACAGAAATTCTCTTCAATCTGTGTGCAGTGAGCATTTAGAAATAGGCCTATATCAAAAGATCCGGTATTGGCTTGCTTAAGCAATTACATTTAATATATTTGATACACCTGTTGGGATATGAATGGTCCAAATGGGCCATTTTTTGTGAACTGTGAAAGGGGTTTCTGTAGTCAGGAAATCTTTTGGTTGCCTTGCTTTGTTACTTTGTAGTATTCTCTGTAGAATGACTCATAGTGAGAACACCACATAGTATGTTGGCTTTCTAAGGAGAACACAATCAGAATCCCAGAACGTACCTCTGAGTTTTTTGTTTGAATGTACTTCTCAACTTTAGGTTTATAGTAGTGTTAATTGCTGTCACCAATTTCACTGCTGCACATTCTTTTGATAGTAGACTTGGAAAGTGTTAAATCCTAAATTACTCAAATAAAAAAAATCTTAACAGACGTTTGTTGTTACTGCACACATACATTACCATTCCCAACTTTTGTGTGGTACTGTAAACAGTCCTTGGCAACAACTTTTCAAATATATCCTTAGGGTATCTGCAACCACACCAATCATGTGCTAGTCTCAGTGGTGGACTTAAATGAATGTTATGCTTCAGTCTTGTTATTGTAGACATTCACCGCACATGTATTTTTTTCATCATACTATTGATTGCGTAGCGCCTCCTTTTATATTTTATTTAATCTGATTATATATTTTTTTCTCATACTTTGTTCCTCAAAACATCAAAGATCAATCTAAGTTTCTTTTTATCTCAAGGCTACGCCAGCTGAACTTCTTGTGTAATCACTACAAGCCAAATAAACCCAGAGATAAAATCATATTTTTGCCGTGCTGTATAAATTACGGAGTAACTGTATACAGGAAAACAACTTGTTGTTGAAAACAGCATATTTGGCGTAGATATTAGAGGATATATTCTACTGCCAAATTCAGGAGCATAATTTTGGTGGTTAAGTAAATTCCAAAACCCAGTTTCGTAAGACGTGTGTTGTCAGGACTTCAATGGACTTCATGACTTTTCCCTAACGACACAAGGATTTGTCCTGCATAAAGAGACGGCTGCAGTGACCGTGCCCTATTCAATCATAGCAAGGCAGAACCTTAGGACACTAATGCAGACTTTACTTGGCACACAATCAAATGTTTTTTTAAACCAACCCATGTGCCTCTAAGCTCTTTATTGAGTGGCCATTTGCCGATGTGTTTCATAGTGCTCTCTGGAGTCTGGCATTGTGTCTGGTTAAAATGTCTAAATCTAGGATCTTTACAGGAACCATGTGGATGTTAATCTGGCTAAAACACTGGCTCCATGTAGACTGTCCGCTTTGTGGCCCAGTGTGAGCCGCCTGGAACTGGTGAAAACCAGAAATAAGCCAATTCTTTTCTATCAAGTATGCCGACATTGGAACAACATAGGGCCAATGTGGGCTAACGATCTAAGCCAGGGGTGTCCAAATTATTCCACGGAGGGCGGTGTGTCTGCAGGTTTTCGTTCTCTCCTTGTACTTGATTGACTAATTAGGTTCCTAATTGGTTAGTTTCTTCCTTCGCCTGGTTGTTTAGGTGTGAACTGGGAAACAATTCATAGGAGAAACCAAAAACCTGCAGACACACAGCCCTCCGTGGAATGGTTTGGACCCCCTGCTTTAAGACTATATGCTGAATGCTTCTCACATTAGGTGAATGTGGCTTTTCATTGGCCACAAGGTGGGTGGCCTAAAGGGCAGCCCACAATTTCGACATTTTTTTTTTTTTCATTTTATCAGATTGACCTAAAAGTTGTTATAATTATACATGCAGTGAAGTATTTGGGCAGCACTGCAAATGTATTCTAGCATTTTGGATTCTAAATGATGGAATAAGTAATGATTGAATGACTAAAGTGCAGACTTTTAGTTTTCATTAGACTGTATTTTTGTTTGTCACACTTTGGTGGGTGGCAGAAGGAAGCCTAGGCAGGGTTGTGGTTCAAAATACCAAAAAGGCCAACAGTCAAAAAACAAAAAAAGGGCCCAGCACACAAACATACAGCATCCTATAGACAAACAATAACTGGCAATACAAGGCAAACAAAGGCAACTTAAATAGGGTCCCTAATCAGATGCAACGCAGGCCAGCTGCTTCTGATTGGGGACACCTGACACCAAACACAGAGATGCCTAGAGGGATCTATTCCCTGCCAGATACTGACAATGGCCCCCAGTCCAGTGCAGAGATGGCGTACTCATAGCCAGGACCTGACAGTATCTCTGTGAAATGAAACATTTTGCAATTATAGGAACATTTTAAACACAGACCCCAATTTACATACCAAAACTTAATGGGGGACAGATTAACATTAGGACCACTGAAGTAGTCAGGTTTAGTGCTTGGTTGCATGTCTTGGGCTTTGAATGATTGTTTGAAGTCTGCATGTTTATGGTCATTGTCCTGCTGCATGATTGTGTGCCATCCAATGAGTGCGCAGGTGTTTGCTTGGATTTGAGCAGACAAGATGTTTCTGTACATTTCAGAATTAATCTGTTACTCCCCACCATATTTACATCATCATAGCAATAGATGTCAAAGCCATAACACCACCACCATGTTTCACAGATGAGGTGTTATACTTTGCAGATTTTGAACACTTTCTTTTCTTGTCCATACAATGTGTTCCTCATTTCATCATTCTGTACTGAATTTCGTTATGTCATTATGTGAGCCACAAACTCAGGAGTTACTCAGTACGAATTAGGACAGACTCTGGAACATGTGGATGAATTTAATTTAACTGTAAGACACCAAAACACCATGGAATCAACCAAAAGCTAAGCTCAGGAATCAGTAGGAAATCACCTTTGTCAGGCATTTACATATACATTCCTCTAAAACCAGTTGGCGCTAAAGAAGAATAACAAATTCTGTGAATTATTATTCCGAGTTTTCATTCTTTCCATGTTTTATGTAACATTTAGTAAAATCTGCTTTCATGCAAAGTAACACCAAAAGTATTTTCGTTGTCATTAATTTCAAATAATCTTCATTTTTTTAAGGAAAACTACATGGGTCCTTCAACTTCATATCAATTACAAAATGGTGTATGCCATATTCGTCTTAAAGCAATTGTATATGTTAACTCTGCATTCAAGAAATGTAGTGCCTTGGACCTGCAGGTATTCATTTTCATCTTATCTGTCCATAAGTCACAACTCTACACACTCTTCCAGGTATTTATCAAACTGTAAACTGGTCCTTCTGTTCATGCTGCTTACTAGAGTACTCTTACATTCTGCTGGTATATTTGCCTGAGTATGATAGTCTCTCACACATCTGTGTCTGGACAGTGTTCCTGATCTGTTGGGCGGTTGTGAGTGGTTTATGTTTTATCATTTCAAATCCAAACTGCTTTAATATAGAGGCAGAAACAAATGAAAAGCATGTCATTGGCAGTAATGGTGTGCAATTCGCTAAACAATTAGTCATTTTTGAACGACTCTTTTTACTGAATCGAGAAACATGATTAATATGTTTGAATGACTGGTTCATTTGAATAGTTTCTTTGAGCAACTGGCAACAATGAGTTCTACAGGAGGATCACTGGCAGAATTTATATGCTTTCATCTTGCTTCGACCAGCAACGGAAAATATGAATTAGAGGGCAGCATCAGAGAAGAAAAAGTCACAGTTTAAAACTGTTGATTGGATGCGTGGTGCAAGAATGAATGCAATGAATAGATTACTGAATGTTGTTTTTGACACAGCGTTGTACAACTAAAGCATACACAGAGCCTTTGCTTAACAATCACGATCTGTTGAGTGAATGTTTTCCATTTAATTGTTTGTTTGAATGACAGGTAGCAGTATGTCCTACAGAAGGATCACTGACACGATTCAATTCAACAGGTCTAGCTTATTGCCCCCACCAAAAACTTATTTCACGTGCAAAGAGAAAAATGTATCATGAAGCTTTAGAAAATAAAACATACTTGGATCGAACTAACAATTGGACTTCTGGTTCAAGAAGTTAATTGGTCATTGAATTGTATGCTAGACAACTCTTTATAGAACAGAGCCTCTACTCAACAAATTTGAGACAATTTCAAGGCAAGAGCAACAAGTAAATTTTTTCTAGGTCCACTGAGATCACATTTGTCTCAAAATACTGTAGTGGACCAAAGTTGCTCTACTCCCTTTTGAAAAGTCGAAGGTAATTACATATTTCGGGATTTATCTTTGGTTGAACACACTTTCTGGATCTTTTAGACGATAGTTCTGAAAATACCTGTCCAGATTCAAAATGGTTCTGTGGTAATTATTTATTGCTATATTGTGTCTGTGACTGCATGTCTTTGCTGTCTGTCTCTCTCTCCCTATCTTTTCCTCTCCCTCCCTCCCAGCTGGCGGTATGTCACTGTATTTGTATATACATATTCCATGAATATAGTAAAATGGTGTCAAACAACTTCAATAAAAACAGTCACTTCCTAACTAGGGATTTTGTGGCCGATGTAAATCTGTCTCTCTGCTCCATGAATGAACTACACAATAATACATTTACACATCCAGCCCACAGAAGGATAATTAAAAATTCCTGAAAAATGTACTAAAGTTCTAGAACATATTTTTAATTCAGACTATTTAGAGGAAACATTAGTGGCTATTTTGTTGCTATGGTGACCCCGAAGAGACAAATAACAGTACTATAAGTGCCTGAGTACCATAATGCAGACATAATAAACATTTTGGGGGTGCTTATGTTTGTCCTGTCTCGCACGAGTGTGTCATTGAAAATGTGTTTGTTGCGCATCCCAACTGCCCCTGAAACACCCACACTCCTCCATCCTCTTGGCTGGCTGCCTACCACACCCACATCAAACCACACTTCCAAGACCCGGCTCTCATGCAGAACAGTACTGTTTAATGCAATCGACAAATGACATGTTCCTATGCTGTTGGGGAGAAGTACATTTCGGCAAGTGATTAACAGGCCTTTGTTAATTCATTTTAGGATCTGGATTAACCGGTCTCTGCTTTTTCAGTTTAGGTTTTGGATCAGGATCTGGATTAACTGGCTTCTGTTTATGCAGTTTAGGATCTGGACCTGGATTAACAGGGCTCTGTTTATTCAGTTTAGGATCTGGATTTAACCGGCCTCCGTTTATTTAGTTTAGGATTTGGATTGACAGGCCTCTGTTCAACTGTGAGGAGGGTTTTTGGTTGACATGGGTTTCAAAGACAGTGAACCAGTTCAGTATTATCCTTCTGTTATCAACCAGGTGACATTTCAGTTTCGGCATGGAAAACAAGCGTGTTTTCTCAGCCATTTCTGTCCCCAAACGGAACAGAAGACTGCTCAGACATCTGCCTAAGACTCTCCCCTATACCCTGTATGTTAATCCCTACTGTATGCCTACAACATAGTCGTCATCTGTAATTTAGCAGCCAAACTGTGAATGATTGCTGTGGCTGGCAGGGTACCCAGTCTGTTGAGAGGCACATAAATCTGGTGAAGACAAGACAAATCATGATGCCTTGAAATGATATAGCGTTTACGTCCACCTGTGACTGACGCGACGTTTCACCGAATGGCTTCTTGGAGGTTGTAAATTGTATGCAGATGTCTGATTTGAATGTTAACTAGCACGTTATTGGAGGCCTATGATTGAGGAACATTTATCAAGTGCAAAACTAGTTGGGGTGCAAGATCAGTTCGGAGACCGCTTTATGTCGGTGAGCGGCGGTCCCTGATAGCATCCCGCCCACCATGGTCGTAATCTCAGCATTGCCGTTCAGTCTACCTGTGGGCGTTACTCGACTACTAAGAATAACCGTCAACTTCTGAGAAAACGCTGCTCTGACAGATTGTTGAATTGATTGGTGCTTTGTGCGTTCTTCCAGGGGAGTTGTATGTCGGCGGTGTGGGAAGGAGCATGTACAGCAGCCTGCCCAAGCTGATCGCCTCCCGGGACGGGTACCAGGGCTGCCTGGCCTCGGTGGACCTGAACGGGAGACTTCCAGACCTGATGGCGGACGCCCTCCACAGGGTGGGCCAGGTGGAACGTGGCTGTGGAGGTACGTCAGGGCGGGGCGGGGCAGGCGTAGATGCGAGGTCACAGGGGACTTCTTTACATTTCGTGTCATGGTTCACTGCATGAGCTCCTCGCCTCCCCCGCAGGCCCCAGCACAACCTGTACAGAGGACTCGTGTCATCACCAGGGGGTGTGTCTTCAGCAGTGGGAGGGCTTCTCCTGTGACTGTACCATGACCACATACGGAGGAGCGTTTTGCAGCGACCGTGAGTACTGGACCATTTGATCGGGCTGGCGCTGTTCTTAGCTGTTTTAGTCCGTTTGTTGGGACGTAGTTGGTGAACGTCAAGAACTAAGCTAGTGAATATAGAGTTCCAAGGTAGAAGAGTGCAGCAGCCAGTTTTGTTAATCCACTCATCTCAAAAGTCAGAATTTAAAGACTCATAAGTAATCAAGAAATAGCAGAACATACATACTACGTTGTCAGATTATTGGCACAATATATGACATGCTTCCAATTGCTTAAAAGGTTTCCTCAAAGGATAAGTGCATCCTTGGCAAAATGCAGCAGTGAGGAGGTATGTATCCTTATCTTGGCATGTGTGTTTTACCATCAGAAGAGACAGTGCTTCTTTTGTTTATCTACAAATTGTATCTTTCATTCATGGTTGCCATTCAAAATCTCCGCTGAGGAATAAAGAAAGGACCAATACTTCTAATTCCAAGACACCTGTTGAGCTTCCAAGTTGGATTGCTTCTCTAAAAAACTTTTTCAAAATAAATGTTCTTAGGTTTTAATGCCTCTTTAATACTATGAGGCTGTTAGTCCATTCATCCATTAGTGTTTGTCTGACTCTACCTGATTAATAGTACCTAAATTATACTATATTTGAGACATTTAGCGGTTGCTCTTTTAGAGCAACTCTCTGTAGTGAGTGTGTTTCAGACGATGTGATACCTTCTTGGGAACTGAACCTACAACCCTGGTGTTGCAAGTGCAATGTTCTACCAACTGAGCCACACGGGACCCCAAACCTCTCATTTAGTGGATTTAAAATGTCTCCAAATACTTTCTGGGTCAATAGTTCTACTAATATCCTTGCTCTGAAGGTGTGCAATTCTACAGTAAAAAAAATTAAACACTATGTTTTTCCTCTTATTTTTCCTGTGGGAAAAAAATTCTGATTATAATGTCAAAAGCTTCCATGAAGAAGGGAGAAAAACAGTAATCTCTATTGTGTGATATGGAAATGACCTTTTTTATAGTTTAGTTGTTTCCCGAAGAAAATCTCTGGAGAACCTAATGAGCTTATTGAAAATAACGTGTTTTTGACTCTATGAAAAGCAGAGGTTAATTGTGTGCGTGTGTGCATGAGTGTTTGTGTTCACTAATGCAAAATAAAATAAAATTTAAATAAGATTTAAATAATGACTATTTATTTGTGGGTACAGTGTTTAACAGCGACAGACGGTGTGATGTTTAAAGCAACCTATTCAACTTGACAGTTTATTTAATACGCTGCAGAAAATTGCTATTGTTTTAATGCTTGTTCGAGTGTTCTTATTGGTTATAATAGCAGGAGATTAGCATAAGCTTTCTGTCAAGTGGCCTTCAAGAGTTAAGCCTCATTTGCTGCAGTGACGTGCTCAAATAATGACAAGTAATGGTGCTTGTATTGTGCCTCAGAGTAACTGGGCCTTTGACAATAGGTATGATGCAGTGCTTTATTAAGTGAGAGGGGGCAATAACTCTTTACTCCAGCTCCCTTAGGGGATTCATTTAAATTATCATTTTCAGATAGCAACAAATGCTGTTACAGCCTCATTAGGACAAGGACAGTAAGGACTTTGTAGGCATGATGATACTTTTGGAGCTGCTGTATGTTTTTAGATACAGCGAAATACAGGACAGGAATAAGTTTGATTTGAGATGTTGATTACTTTGATAATGGATTCTTGAAAAGGGGTGGGTTGTGGTCCTGGAATGACTTGACACTTTGGCGTAACAAGGGTACTGACTGGCATTGTATTTCCCACAACCAAAATAAGTAGTCATGTTCTTGCCTTGTTTTAAAACCTTCACCAATATCTTTGAAAAAATATTATTAAAGAAACGTTTCCAATTGACAAGGCTCTTCTTGATACATGGTGTGGGAAAAACAGTTTGCTCCATATATACTTTACATTTGGAATTGATGCATAGAAAAAAGTCTGAGAACAAAAAGGTCAACCAAGCAGACAGTTCAGATATTTTCCCCTCAACAATTATTGTTAACAAAACCAAATGCCCTGGTTATTATTTTGTTTTCTACCAGAAGATAATGGATTTCAGTACGCTTTGTGTGTGTTATCTGAATAATGCTATAGCTTTCGGTCGTGGAGTAATCATTACTGTCCAGATGTTTAACTGGGTTAGAGTGCTACTAGGTTTGGGTCTGAGCACTTACTCTTGAGTTCTTTCTCAAGTTGAGTTCTTTCTGCAAGGCAAACATATGGAGAGGGTAATGAGAGTTTAACCTCTGAAATGAGATAGGATCGTTTTGGAATATTCATGATCTGCTTACCGACTGCCTGGATGTAGGAAGGAGTGAGCAACTGCAAAGCCAATGGACAGCAGACTGTTGCTATTTAACTTTAGCAATTTAAAGTTTGCAATAGCTAAGTACTGACCCCAGTTACACCAATGCATTCAGTATGTTACAGAATGACTTACAGTATATAAGTTCATTTGCAGTGCTTGTTTCCTTTCATTTGCTGTGCTTGTTTCCTTTCTTGTTTCCTTTGTGCTTGTTGTTGTCCAGTTCAACCACTGACAATGCGTAAGAGTTCAAACTGGAATCTGCTGAAGAAGGCTTCCAAGCTGAGTTGGAATTCTATTCCATTTCATAACTAATACAGCTTGAACAGTCACTCCCACCAGGTGTCTCAGCTTGGGTCATGCTTCTGCTGCCCCTGTCCATCTCATTGTGTTAGTTGTCAATTCTGTTGCTAACTTTGCCCAGGTACTCCAAAGAAATTGGTTGTTTTCTTGGTTTTGTCCAAGTCAGTGGGCATAGGTGAGACAGGAGAGAAATGCTTGAATATCATGGAACGTTCTCAGCCAGAAATCTATTAATCTGAATAATTGGATCGCATACCTCCAGAGCCGACATATTTTTTTACAGTACTGATCCATCAGTTTGTTGATTTTTGCAGAGAATCTCAGGGCCACTTCCCAGTTTGCATCTCTCAGGAGGTTACTCAATTTGATTCTCTGTGCGGATATCCTGGAAGGAGTTTGTACAACTGCGACAGACTTAATTGTAAACTTGCATTCGAGAAAAAGCATTGCTTTGACAGTAATGGCGAACAGGGACCTGAGCTCACATCTACTCCCCCCACTTCATGCAAAGTATGCACCTAGCCTGAAATGTGGGAATCGGCATGGGAAGGCTAGTTAGCTCAGGTCCCTCTTAGCTTCTCTTCTTGCATGCTATCCCGTACGCTTTCCTGTCTTGCAAGTGTCAGATTCTAGCAGTTTTATGTAACTGTGAAATTATCATTTTCTGTTACTTATTGGAAATATGCAGCACTGTTGTCTTTGGTGAATGTTCCATTACATCGTCTCATGTTATAAATGGTTGCTCACCAATATGCTGTATGTAAGATAGGTGTGTCTACCTAGAAGAAACACATTTAAATTCTACGTCCCACAAGCCACTTTCACATGTTCTATCCCCCCAAGCCATATGGTGAATGTAAACATCTCACATTCCTGAGTGTGATTCCTTGAGAAAGAATCTAAACACAGAATCACTGGAGAAAGATTGGGGTAGGTACTGTCCCTAAAAACATCAGGCTTTCTTAAATATTTCCGGAGCTGTATTTAAGAATGTATTTCACAGAGGGGAGTCCGGTAGAGTGTGGAGGTTGGGGTAACAATTTTGCCTAATTGTGTGCCAGGAAACCCCCTGTGTGTATATATCACCAGAATTTTTGTTGAGACCACTGCACCTTTTTCTTTCCTTTCCCAAAAAATTTAAAAGGAAGGTTTTGAGTGATGAACAGAAGGGTTACAATTAAGAGAGCACTGCAAATTGAACGTTTCTGTTCCTCACTCAAAACTTTACTTTTCAACATTTTTGGAAAGGAAAGAAAAAGGTGCAGTGCTCTCTTAATTTTTTCCGGAGCTGTATAATATACAGTTGTGCTCATAAGTTTGCATACCCTTGAAGAAATGTTGACATTGATTTTGAAAATATGACTGATCGTGCAAAAAAATATTATTTAACGATAGTGATCATACAAAGCCATTTACTATGATTTTTGTTTGGCTAATCTTTTTATCATAATGATAACAGAAATCACCCAAAAGGCCCTGATCAAAAGTTTACATACCCTTGTTGCACACACACAAGGTGACAGACAGGTGAAAATGGCACTTAAAGGTGCAGTGGTCTCTTAATTGTTTCCGGAGCAGTATGCTCGACAAAACCTGAACATGCCTCAGCCTTTGTAATTTGGAGTGACCAAAGTAGAAGTTTTTGGTCACAACCGTAAGTGCTATGTTTGGAGAGGGGTCAACAAGGCCTATAGTAAACAGAATACCATCCCCACTGTGAAGCATGTTGGTGGCTCACTGATGTTTTGGGGTGGGGGGGGGCTGAGCACTAAAGGCTCAGGGAGTCCTATGAAAATAATGGCAAGATGAATGCAGCATGATATCAGAAAATATTGGCAGTCAATTTGCATTCTTCTACCTGAAAGCAGCGCATGGACAAGTTGACCCAGTGGTTACAGCAGAAAAAGATGAAGGTTCTGGAGTGGCCATCATAGTCTCCTGACCTGAATATCATCGAGTCACTCTGGGGAGATCTCAAATATGCGGTTCATGCAAGACGACCAAAGACTTTGCATGACCTGCAGGCATTTTGCCAAGACAAATGGGCAGACATGGTCAGTATTTTTTTTTCTTTTGTTAGAAATCAGCCATTTTGTATAGTGGTTGAGATAATGAACCTCGTACCCGGTTGTCAAGGGAGAGAGTAATGAATTTGTTTATTGCATCACTAGTCTTGTTCATGAGGTTACAGACCTGGCCTTCCTTACACAACCTTAATCTCTTCTCACTCAATCTCTTCTTTCTGTAATGTTGGTTACAAGCTGTTATATACATTGAGGTGTTTACCTAGTAAAGATCAGGTTTCCAAGACAGTAACCCCCATGCCAAATGGTCAATGTAAACATTCCTGTGGTTATCAGAGCACAACCTACAGACAGAATCTAAACAGAGAGGTTTCTGTTGTTCTCATTATCTAGGCACATTCACCTCCAATGAAACGTACATTCATATTGTAATTGTTAATGCTCAGATTCCACACATTGTTGCCATATTTTGTTTTATGATTGTGCCATTCTGTTATGATCTACATTTGAATGTGAATTCCAAAAGAAATAAAAGACATGTTTTGCCTGCTCACTCATGATTTCTTTACAAATGGTACATACAGCTCCAGGGAAAATTATGAGACTACTCTACCCTTTTCTTTCCTTTCCAAAAACGTTTGCAATTTGGAGTGGTCTCTAAATGTTAACCCTTCTATTCCTCACTCAAAACTTTCCTTTTCTACTTTTTTGGAAAATAAAGAAAAAGGTGCAGCGGTCTCTTTATTCTTTCCGGAGCTGTATATAACCAATTCTAAGTTATTTTATTATTATTTTAAATTGTTGTCTCATTGCAATGAGAGTGACACTACGAGCTACAACCATACAACTCCCATGAGCACTACCTGCATACAGTGTTTGATTCTTGTTCATTTCTATTAGGCCTATAGCCTTGCACGCCAGCGACCCACAGCGTAAACAAGACAGGCTATGTAGCACACCATAGTTATCTTTCGTAAAATAAAACATAATTTCCCAACAACAAAATGATGGCTAGTGAAAATGCTGAGTGGCTAGTAACTTTGGAAAACCAATAGCCACAGGGACTAGTGAGTAGAAAGGTAAATGTCAAGCGATGCTCACAGTCCTCTCCTTCAGAAACAGGCAGTTTGAGTCCTGCATCTGTTGGAGACACACACCGCCTGGTACATACCATACATCCTGGTCACAAAAAGACATGGCTTCTGTTCATTCTTTGAATTAAAGGTAATGGGATATTCCCGGGTGGTAGGTTTTTGAAAGTCCAGTTTCTTAACTGAACTTGCCTCTGAACCGATCTTAGTATCCACTCCCACAGAACCACTATACGCCCAGCATTGGTGATATCCCCGTATCATTACAAATTCTGTAAAGGAGGTCATTCTGACCTCTTTTTCTGAATTTGCCATTTGTGATTCAACACTGATGATGTGCACAAATGCAGCTTTTACAGCATGACTCAGACATCATTTCTAGTTCTTATAGGACTTAAGCGTTTAGGCAATTTCCCTTTTCAGCTCCCTTATTTACATCAGAGGACAACTGGAGGATACAAGCCTGTGGCTTGTGCTTTTGTTAAGGAATACATGGACCAGACCCAATAGTTCCAGTTAAAGCAATCGGCTCTTTATCTGTTTTGCCATGTCATCCCGCAGTAATGAGCTAACTAAGCAACGGCTATCCCACTGGATTTTGGAAACATTATGAAAGCAAAGGGCAAAGTTGGCCTCACAAGGTGTTCTCACTCTATAGTTGGGTATGTATGTATTTTGGACACTGTTTAAAGGGTTCACTGTGACAGATATTTGTGCTGTGGACAAGCTGGATATCAGCTGACGGGTTTGTCTAGCTTTATTGTCTCAATGTCGCTGCTCCCAGTTGGGCTCATAGTGTGCTGTTGGCTGGGAGAGGCAAGGGTGTCTAGGTAGGCTATTTATTCTATCAACAACAGCATGCCAGTGTGTGAGAGTTTTTCCCTTCGGGTATGCTCCCGTGGGCATTTGGTCCATTGTTCCACCTGGCCAGCTTGGGTCAGGATTGTATGTCCTGATATGTTTAATACCACGACAGACTGAAAGTGAAGTTTGATTATGCCTTTAATCCATGTTCCCTGAAGGAGGGAACAGGTTGAAACAGCTTGTTGCCTCTGAGCCACCTATTTGCGATAAAGAGAGGAGCTGAATGAGAGAGCGGAGGCCGAGCTGTGATTAGATCATCTGGAGTGAGCCTTCCTGTTGGGCTCATTTCCCCATTTACCTCAAAATAGGTGATAGTATAGTTCATTCAGCTGAGCATGTGGTTAGAAAACAAACCCACATATAAGGCAAAACATTGTTCCATCCTTCAGGGAACAAGGTTTATAGAACATTATCAGTAAAAAGTTACAGTGAATCATGTCACAGCATTTCTTTTTCTCAGGGAATCTTCACGCTTCTTTCCTGCCAGCCTCCCAAATTTGTCTGACTACCATTACAATACAAAACATGTTTCACCTCTTCTAGTGTGCTACCCTCAAGGACACCGCTTGATAGTCCCTTATCCGTCATCTCTTTGGCAGCTGCTCAGATTTCTCAGGGTTCAAGCTGCTAAGGATTCTTGCCATCGCCCCTCAGTCTCAACGCTTTAGCTTCAACTAGCTATATACAGAAAGGAGAAAGTTCCAGGTAATGTGTCAGATGCCTCATGGACTGAAAAACTTTACCTTTCTCTTTCTGAATTGTTCATCCTGCATGGTTTTTCTGTGATCATTTGTCCTCCTTGTACCTACCTTGAAGCGGCGGTGAATCTGTTAGTATGGCACAGTGTTATCAGTCGAGTGTTCCACTCACAAGAACTATTTTCACTCCTTGTTTCATGGCCTTCAAGCTTTCCGTCACCCAGATTACCACCCAGCCTGCCTTGTTCAATGCAGCTAGGGCTCTGTCTCTTTCAGGTCTGATCATTGCTAGTGCTGTCTGTCTCTTAGGTCTGTTCAGTGGTTGGGCTGTCTGTCTCTTAGGTCTGTTCAGTGCTGTCTATCTCTTCCAGTTGTGAACAACAATAGTGCTGTCTGTCTCTCTGTAGTCCCTTAATAGCTATTGCTGTCTGTCTATCATGTCTGTTCAGTGGTGGGGCGGTCTGTCTATCAGGTCTGTTCAGTGGTGGGGAGGTCTCTATCAGGTCTGTTCAGTGGTGTGGCAGTCTATCAGGTCTGTTCAGTGGTGGGGCGGTCTATCAGGTCTGTTCAGTGGTGGGGCGGTCTGTCTATCAGGTCTGTTCAATGATGGGGAAGTCTCTATCAGGTCTGTTCAATGATGGGGCAGTTTCTATCAGGTCTGTTCAGTGGTGGGGAGGTCTATCAGGTCTGTTCAGTGGTGTGGCAATCTATCAAGTCGGTTCAGTGATGTGGCAGTCTATCAGGTCAGTTCAGATGTGTGGCAGTCTATCAGGTCTGTTCAGTGATGTGGCAGTCTATCAGGTCAGTTCAGTGGTGTGGCAGTCTATCAGGTCTGTTCAGTGGTGGGTGGGTCAGCTGCTAGAGCTGTCTGTCTCTCAGGTCTGATCATTGCTAATGCTGTCTGTCTGTCATGGGTTTGTCTGTGTACAGTACTGTAGGTCCAGCTCTGCCAGGTAGGTGCTGTAGCCACCCAGCATGAGTCAGACAGAACAGAACAGAAACCCTAAGGAACTGGCTGCTAGTTCAGCTCAGAAACGCTTCATTACACAGGTAACAAAGCATGAGCGTCTTGTAATTGTCTGGCAGGGCTCCCTGGGCCATAAACGGAGACATTTTAATAGGACACTGTGTTTAGAGACCCAAAGGTTACTTTTAGGGTATGGAGAAGGAAATACTGGACCAGAATGTCTAGTGGAGAGTCGACATGCCATGAAAATGTACCGTTTGATGATTGTGATATTGAAAGGAGCAGCTGATCTTTTCAATGTTGAGTCTGTATTTCTATTGAATTACAAAGAAAGTGACATGAGTTTAGGGAAACATGAAATGGATGTATTTTTGAAGAAAGCCCTGTTCAGTTAATATGAGAGTGGGTAATGTATTATAAAAAATGGGACACTCAGGGAAGCTTTCATTAGCCTGGTGTTAGTCCTGTCTTAGACCTGTGTTAGTCCTTTGTTAGTCCTGTGCTAAACAGTAGCATTCCTCTAGTATTTCCCATTTCAATAACCCCTTTAATTATGAGATCCTGTGGACAGTGTGCTCTGCTGACCTTTACCAACTTTGGGGTTACGTCTTCTTGAAAGAGATAAGTTGATGCAAGGTGATGATGCCCTGCAACTCATTAGGGTGCAAGCAGGCAGCTTTGTAAAGCAAATTGGAAAATACCAGCTAGTGAGTCCCTGCCAGGATCTCTTCGATACAAGGCTGGCTGTTTGATGATCAGGCCTGTGACTCACACTGGCTGCTGTAGAGGGAGTTCAATATCGCTTGAACGTTACAGAGACTAATTGGCGAGATTTAGGGGGGTTGTTCTGCCAATTGGGTGATTTTCGTGTGACTTGTTTACCAATGTGTTTTGATTTCACGTAATTGAAACATTTTGTCATAAAGAGCACATGCTCAACTATTAAAAAGGGTTTTCAAATCCTAGGGTCAAAAAATAATTTTAATAATAACATATTTGGGTGGAGTCGGCCTATATATGAGTAACGGGTTTTGTCGGCTCCTTTTTTACTTCAAAACATCACAATAAATCAAATAAAGTCTTTACAGTGATTTTTGAAACAATCAATCACATTTATTTTATAAAGCCCTCTTCATAACAGTTGTCACAAAGTTCTTTTACAGACACCCAGCCCGAAACCCTTACAAACCCAACAACAACAAGAACTGATTTGCAGCGGCTAAGACTCCCTAGTAGGGTTGAAACCCATGAAAAACCCCTAGAGAGTGGTTGGACTCTGATGGGTGGCCGGTCCTCTTCTGGCTGGTAGTCCTGAGGCGTGGCCCACGGTTCCATAGGACACCAGACCAATTTCAGAGAGCATTCCTTGGATCCAAAAGGGTGGCTGGGCATATAATTCAGACTTCCCTAATCCCCATCACATAAACTAATGCAATGTAAAAATAAATAATAGGGACTGAGATGGGACGGACTGACCCTAGTCCCCTGGCACAATAATATAACAGCAGAAATCTTGGGACTGGGACATAAAAACCTGGAGAAAGGTTGTGAAAGGGTATCTCTGTAGAGGTCACATGGGTTTATGCTGTGACATCTCAAAATGCGTTTTGTTGGCCTTTTAGCAAGTATTTGTTCATATGAAAAGGATTTATTGAATCTCCATGTGGTGCACGTGTATTAAAGAGCACTTCAATTAAAATAACAGGCTTTTAAAATTCCACATCGGTGGGTAAGTTCTACTTAAAATATCAAAAGGATGCAAAAGGCACTAATTTCATGGACGACCCATGACATTAAATCGAATTTGCACTGCTGCAAATTCATAAATTGCTCTCAGCATACGACAGCATAATGTTCCCCAGCCTTTGTTCTTTCTGTGAATTCTTACCTGCTTCAGTAGCATATATAGTAGTATAGGATGTTGTAAAACTGTTATAGCATATTGAAAAGGATGTTGTATAGAATGTTTTAGCATATTGTACAGGATTGAATAGGATGTTGAATAGACTGTTAGAGCATATTGTATAGGATGTCATTAAAGATGTTATAGCATATTATACAGGAAGTTTTAGCATAGCATTGGGTGTTGCGTAGCTCCTGGGAGGCCCCGCGCTCTCCATTGTTGTACCTACTCATTAGTATGGTTTGTGATATAATATTGGGCGGCAGGCTAGAATAGCGGTTAGAGCATAAGCTTAGTAACCGAAAGGTTAGATCATATCCCTGAGCCGGCAAGTTGCGTCTGTCACTCTATCCCTGAGCAAGCCAGTTAACCCTGATTGCTCACAAGTCATAGCTCATAGGTGGGGTTGGCACAATGACTGTCACTGGGCATTTTCACTATTACTCACAAGAGCTTCATCCTTCACACCAGAGCGTAACCCACCATGTTCTACTTCCACATATACTGTCCCGTACAACCAACAGCCACCTTTATATTACAGAAAACAAACAACTTAGAAATCAGTGTCACAGGCAAGAAATTGCATTTTAATAGAGTATTTCCCCCCTGCCGCTCTCTTTTAATTTACAACATGTTGGCTTTAGCATGCAGCTGTTCACTCTGTAATGTCATTGATGAAAGATGGAGATATGTTGTGACTGAAACTGGTTGCCTCTAAAGGGTTTTTAGGATTATTTGAAAGCACTGTCTTAAAACAAATGCAATTTTCTATATCCAAGTATTACACATTACTCTTCTGAGCTCAGTTTAAATAATGAACAAAGCCGGTCAATATTCAGTCGTATCTCTCTTCCATTGAAAATTACTCATCTTTATACACACATTGCCCCCTTTGTTTATCGTTACTCCTTAGTTCTCTCCCCAGTGACACAGCCAGATAACAGGCCAGGCCGGCTTCTCACCTAGCCATGTTCATTTCTGTAAAGCAGATGTTTTATTGCATGGAAACAGGCACACGTTGAATGAGAGCACTCACATTGGTAATAAAACACTTTCTCATTTTCTGCTGTTCCCATTTCCTCTTATCTTCCTCCTCTCAGCGGGAGAACAGAGGAGCCATTACAGTCCTGAGGTTTGACTTTATCTTCCTCACACATTCCATTAGAAGCCACTATCATTATAAACAATCAATTTTTACTCATAGATCTTGTGACGTACTCGGCTCTCTCTCAATCCTACTCCCATTAGAAAATGGCTATTTTAATGATACCTGCCTGTTCACCTTCTCCTATAATGGAATAAGACACACAGTTATGTAAGTCCGATTTTGTTCTATTTCCTAAAGATTATATTATTTTGTAATAATACTGTTGTTGAAAGAAATTAAGCAAATATTTTAGAGGAAGAAAGTCCTGCATATTTGTTTTCTCAAAAAGAATAGGGGTGAAAATGATTATTGTGTACCGTATCATATACGAGTCCTGCATGGGTTCTTTTTCTGGAGCCACACTCAGACTGAGTTGGCTACATTTGTACCAAGAACCACCTCAGTTGAGATGTATACATCTATGCAAGCCAAACCGTTGCCCTAAAAAAAACAATTTATTCACACCTCCAGTCATAATTAAGCTATCGTGTTCTTAACTTCACCCTCATGCATAAATCCAATTCAGGGGCCTGCTTCTTTGATCCATTTAACATTACATCAATATAGACAGAAAGAGGTTACAACACTGCTATGATCATGCATTAAAAACATGTCAATCTTAATGCTAGTAAACTAATACCATGTTTTGTTGGCTAGCCATCCATGATATCAGGCCCATAAAAGACCTCTGGAGGGGCTGAACCTATAAAAGGGCACACCCAAAACGTTTTTATAATTTATAAAATAAATACCTACACTTGCAGGAGAAATAGACAAACTTTTTTTTAACTCAAATTTGCTGGCCAGAGAAATTATGATTATGTTCTTTGGATATAGTTTGAGAGGTTTAATAGAGGGGCAGAGTGCTTTTAATGCCCACAAAAACATAAATTGGGCAGAATTGAGTCACCCCGGGCCTTATTTTGTAAGTGACACTGAACATACAAAATGTTATGTATGATTACATTTGCAAATATATATGTCATATTATGAATAGCAGGCAGAATCTGTATATTAGACTATATTCTGTCTTCTAATGTGACTGTAAAAAAGAACAGACCTCCTAAGCTGATTAATTAACTGATGGTATATTCATATAGTCATCTGCTAACTAAAATAATTCAAGTGGATACAGTAGGCTATCTAGCAAACTCAAAACAAATTAAATAGATAGCTGACTGTTGTTATCAGCTAGCATTGTATCAAACTACTGTACAACCATTCTGCTTTCACTTTGCTGAATCACCAGCACCTGTTTTTCACAATTACAGTATCTCATTCAACTGCACAGATATATCTGTAGTAGCAATCCTGCTCCAGGCAGCATTTTGGAGTTGATGACCCGGTAGCAATATTGACTTTTGTCATTCTCCCTGTTTCAAACTGTATTGCCTTACGCAAAGCATCTTGGGAAGGCAGCATGGCTGTTTGAACTGTTCCGGCGCATCAAGAAGCTGGGCCACGGGCAATATTCTGCAAATGAATCCGGCTAACATGAGGCCTTTATCCTGTGGAAGTAGTCTTTCATAAACAAGAGACCGTCTTCCTTGTTGGTCCACAGTTGTATTGCAACAGCACAAATGTTCTGTGACCAACTGAAGGAAAAGTAATTTATAGCAGAGGACAACTGCAATAATTCTTGGAGGATGTGGCAGAGATTGTTGGTCTCTCAGGTCAGTTTTACAAGTTAGCACTGTGTTGCTAAAAGTTCTGTGTATATTTAGCATAGTTATTTGTTTTATGTAGCAGCACCACAGAAATACGTTGCCTGCTAGCATAGTGCTCATTATAACGGTTGTCATTTTACCAGAGAGTGTGAACAATTATTTAAAAAATTTACAAATGGTTGTCAACACAGCCCTCTCGCAGCCAAAAAAACCAACACCCATAGCAGTTACTCACATAAGCAGCGATCTGGGGCAAGGCAACGCGTTTGCAGGCGCAGTCAACGGTTAGTGAAGCAGAGCCGGGAGCCGCTTCTGAAATGCGCAGTGGTTCACCTGTTGGAATCACAAGCATTGACTAGAGTGGTTTGACTAGCTCCGGCAGCTGCATTGGAGCCGGAACACGCCACAGACCACCTGGTGAAATCTAGGTTACCAAGCCAAGGCACTTGAATAACGAGTTAACCAGCCAGTGGGCAACGCATTGAACACACAGGTTGTGGTAAGTTTGAAGTTTGGCAAAAACATTCGGAAGAAAAAGGGTGTTCCGTTTTTTGCCTGGGTGCATACTCTTTGACTGTGTTTTAAAAAAATTTATTATCCAGACAGCAAGGCACTTTGTGAATGGCGCTGCAGGGGGCCAGTGGCCGTCACCCCCCTTCGCCCCTGTCTTTGAGCGTGCCTGCATGATATGCCAAGTAGTTGTTTTTATCCCCCGAAAAATCATCCCAAAACAGGGATTTTGCAGCACCTGGGCACAATGGTTTATTCACTCAGGGTAACCTTTCATTTATTTTCTCTCATTCTAGAAAACTTGTCATTTTCATGTGAGCTAAATAGAAGGCAACAAATATAGTGTTGCTTGATAGGCTCCCTAGCAACGTGTGCTATAGGTCCTGCTCCATTTCCGTATTGTGTCCAAAGCTGTATATTAATCTCACCCCCCACAGGAATAAAGTTGATTTTCTTTAAATAAAGTATCTTTACAACCAGCAGAAAAATAGTTACTAACCGCCAGCCAAATAATATTTTTATTCCATTGTTGAGTGACCCACATGATTTTCTTTTTTATATCCAACAGATCCTACGCAGGACTCTTCTTCATACTAAGGGGGTATACGCACGGAGCCTATTTGTTCAGTGTTTCAAGACATTAGAGAACATTGAAATTGCTCAATTTTGTCATCTGAACACAAATATAGCGAAGAGAATGGAGCAAATTTGTCTAAAGATTTGAACTCCAAAGACAGAATATGGTTCAGCGTAAAACTCAAAAGCTTAGACAAAGAGTATCAAGGATCTGGAAAGATGGAGAAATGATTTAAGACCAATACTAATGACTTATCCAATTCCATCAACATTTTAGAAAAAGACTTAGGGACATTTTTGCCGGGTAAGGTATTGAAAACTGAGCCAATAATTTGAATCCCATTTCGGGGGAAAAAAGCACATCCTACTTTCAAAATGAATGTCTCTCATGGCAATACATTTTGAGAAATAAAACAAATGTTATGCCTATAATGGCTCAGTATTTATTTTAATAATTATTATTATTACATTATTTCCACACTTTTGTCTGTAACACTATCTTGGGTGCCAATCATTTCAGACCTGTCAGTACAAAGAAATCTTTGTCCATGTATGGCTTTTCTAGGAATAGTCTCAAGTGAAATATCTGAACTGAGAAAAAAGCTCCAGATACAACTGGGTTATAGCTTTGAGAGATGTGACACAGTCAACTACTTATCTTAGTTCTTTAGCGGTGAGTGTCAGAAAAGTAGCTCATGAAAAAAGGCTCTAGTCTTTCTGTTGTGCCACAGCGACGGAGCAATAAAGCTTAGAGGGCCCCTAAAGAGACTGCCCAAGAGCCAGTACATCAGGCCGAAACGGCCCGAGGGGGGGCATGGGGAGGGGGCTGATTTAGGCGTTCCTGGCCAGGTGCAGACCACACAATAACATGGAGCTGAACAGGACTGTCTGAAAGTGTTACTGCACATAATCCTCAGGGAAAGACTGTCCAGGAAAGGAATGAGTTTTCCACATGTACTCATGCTAAAAAAATGAGAATGTCATTCAATGTGAAAGGGTTGTCATTTGGAGGTGTCATTAGGTCTCAGTATTGAAATGCTCATTGCTGAGCAAGTTGGCAATTGACAATAAAAACAAATATCTCCTCTTCCATGCCAATACTCCCCTTAGCCCAACACCTTATCTATGGCAGCCATCTGTGTTCTGTTAAGAGGTGTTCTGCATTCCTTGAACATTTCTCCTCTTTCATGTATGTTGTGAAGAAGAGGCGGTTTTATTGATTTTTAACAAGTGAGTTGCCAGTGTATGCAATCCTATTATTTGTGGAAAGTACATCATGAAAAACATTTTCTTGCAACTGTCAAGGTGCTGAGGAAAAACAAATTTAGATGGGAAAACAGACAGAAGGATATTTGTTCCTCACTATTAATGGGATTCTCTGTGTCCAGTTCTCTGACAGGTTTTCATAACATTACACGTTCACATTACTTCCCCCACCCACAATGTTGACAGAATACAAGACTGACTTTTCCGTTGGCTCGGTACCTAGCTGAGGCGCCGGTTATAGATGACATTTGATCAAACCCTCCTACAAATGATAATGGGGAAAATGCAGGAGATGTTGACAGCAAGACTGTGTGGTTCCTCTCATCGTACAATTCACTCCTACACCATAGTTCAAAAGTTTGGGGTCACTTAGAAATGTCCTTGTTTCCCATGAAAACATAAATGAAATGTATTGTAATAGGAATTCAGTACAGAAAATAAATACATTTTAAATATATATATATATATTTAAAATTTTGGCATACATTTACAGATATATTACCAAATGCATAAAACATTTCTGAAAAAATATTGGAGATACATTTGGAAATGTATTAGAAATACATACTAAATATATTTTGGATTTTAGAGTATTTCTGACTGCAAGATTAAATGCATTTTGTAAAGAAATATATATTTATTTCAACACCTAAAATGTATGTTTTCAATACGTCACTTTTTGAAAGTTTTTTTTGTTTATTTACTGTGTGAAGATTGTTGTGAAATTATGAAATATAACAAGTAATGTCAATTTGGACTGTTAACATTAATTGTTTTGAAATAAATGTAGACAAAATGTAAATGTATTTCTACATATTTATATATGTAACTGTGAAACTAACATTCTAAACAAGTTTCCACTGGAGATGGATCTTGGAGCTGTAACTTAGCAACTGAAGTAGCCTAGAAAATGTATCTCCAAGTACCCCTGACTGCAGTGTGCAGTTCGGGGCGAGGAACAATGTGTTTGACTCTGCCCAGATTTGACCCCGCCCAGTGTTTTTTTGTCCGTCTGATGTTTGACAGTCACACACTGAATACAAACACACGTTTCTGCATGGCATATGTTAAATACAAACATAGTTCATTTTTGAAGACCATACGAAATATTACATTAAGTGATGCCTCAGAGTATATGACCACTTTAGCAAAGGTTATGCTCTGCTCCGCCATTTCACCGCTCCATGTCTTTCCCATCGCTCGGCTCAAAACAGCAATCTGCTAAAAGGGAAAATTATTGGCACTCAATTCGCTCCATTCATTTTTTGTTTAGTTATAACTTAAACAAAATCGGTCAATTTTGTGATTATGTATGTAGAGTATTCATTTTTATACAGTGGGGCAAAAAAGTATATAGTCAGCCACCAATTGTGCAAGTTCTTCCACTTAAAAAGATGAGAGAGGCCTGTAATTTTCATCATATGTACACTTCAACTATGAGAGACAAAATGAGAAAGAAAATCCAGAGAATCACATTGTAGGATTTTTTATGAATTTATTGGTAAATTCCTCTGTAAAATAAGTATTTGGTCACCTACAAACAAGCAAGATTTCTGGCTCTCACAGACCTGTAACTTCATCTTTAAGAGGCTCCTCTGTCCTCCACTCGTTACCTGTATTAATGGTACCTGTTTGAACTTGTTATCAGTATAAAAGACACCTGTCCACAACCTCAAACAGTCACACTCCAAACTCCACTATGGCCAAGACCAAAGAGCTGTCAAAGGACACCAGAAACAAAATTGTAGACCTGCACCAGGCAAGGAAGACTGAATCTGCCATAGGTAAGCAGCTTGGTGTGAAGAAATCAACTGTGGGAGCAATTATAAGAAAATGGAAGACATTCAAGACCACTGATAATCTCCCTCGATCCGGGGATCCACGCAAGATCTCTCCCCGTGGGGTCAAAATTATCACAAGCACGGTGAGCAAAAATCCCAGAACCACCCGGGGGGACCTAGAGAATGACCTGCAGAGAGCTGGGACCAAAGTAACAAAGGCTACAATCAGTAACACACTACGCCGCCAGGGATTCAAATCCTGCAGTGCCAGATGTGTCCCCCTGCTTAATTAATAACATTGTCTTTGGGTGCCTGGTTGCTGACTATAGAAAACTAGTCTGTCAATCAGCTTTTTTTAGCCTTTCGCTTGATTTGCTCATGGCTAACCGCTTATGGGCGTGTACACTTAGTTGTGTTTATCATTGCCCAGACTTTATGTTTACTATCTCCTGTAGCTAGCTAATACAGCTACTTGATAGTAGTATGGTGTCAATCCGGACAGGTAGTATACCCGGTAGATTAATGAAAATTAGAATTGCTCTATAGAAGATATAGCAAATAGTGTCATAGGAGCTGGCTATCTAATGTATGTGTATTTGATGACAACATAGCTTTGTAATACCAAATGAAATGTCTTCTCGCTTATTAGTAGTATTCCCAAATATAAGAATTATTCGATTTTTGTCAATTTGGCTACGGTAGAAACCCGCGGAAAAGTGTACTAGAACATGCCTTTTCTGGCTGTTGCCCCCCCCCCCGGCAAGCAAAGTTACAAAAGGTGTGTTCACACTGCTCCTAAGTCTGGGCTAAGGGTCTCCTAAGCCCTGGGCTAAACAAGTGTTCACACTTGCATATTTTGAAGTGGACAAGCACCACCCTTAGCCTGGGGCTAGCGGGCCCTGATCCGGAGCAGGGTTAGCAAGGACATTTCGGGGCCTAACCCCTGAAACACTGTGCCTTGAATAAATCCATAGGATGTTTATTATCTCTATTATCCATATACTTAATGTACATACGCTCGTTTTTGTCGTTCCATTGTTACTGCCACATCTTAGCGAAGTAGTTATTGCAGCTTTCCTGGTCGTAAAACAAGAGAAAAAAATAAGGCTGATTAACGTTTCTCTCTTTCGTGGCATAATTTTAACAAAGTTGTCTTAGCAAATACCAACAGGGTGTGCATCTTGATCAACTGATGTCAAGTTGTTAATTAAATTGCGGTTGGGTAACATTGATCATTTGTCAGTGTTGTAGGGCACAGTAACATTTGCATGGAGAAACAATGTAACATTTGCAGCTTATCATAGAATGTAAAATGGTTTTGTGTCGCCTATCAGAAAGGAACTAAGTGGATAGCTACGTTGTGGGTCAGGATTAACAAGCCTAAGAATAAGGTTGAACTCTTAAGTCAGCGCTTAACACTATTAATACTACGTAATACTATTTTTCATATTATTCGGAAATTCATTCTCTATTGCAAAATGTTGCAGTTGTTTTTTTTTTTCAATGGCTATAGCCAAGTTTATAAATTCGTAATAAGTTAAAATAAATGTTATGTTTTGCATGTCATTTTCTTCTATAACAAAGTCGTGCCGATCCGCGACTTTTTGGTACATATGTGTACACCCTAGTATTTATACATTTTAAAATACGTTTCAGAATAAAACGAGAAATACATTTTCATAACATGAATAAAGTTAAATGTAGTCAACACATATTCATCATACATTTTACATTAATTTTGCATTGCAAAAATACATGTATTTTTCGTGTGGGATATAACAAAACGAAAAGGAAATATATTTATTGACCAGGTTAGAAATAATTGTCTTTAACTGGAATAATAATTGTGTCCTTTAAACTTTGCTTTCATCAAATAATCCTCAATTTGCAGCAATCACAGCCATGCAGATGTTTGGTATTCTAGTCAATTTGTTGAGGAATTCTGAACCGGTTTCACAACATGCTTCCTAAAGCACTTACTGTACCACAAGTTGGACTGGCTTGATGGTTAGTTATTTACAATACAGTCAAGCTGCTCCCACAACAGCTCAATGTGGTAGAGATGCAGTGACTGTGCTGGCCATTCTATTATAGACAGAATCCCAGCTGACTTCCCTAAATAGTTATTGCATAATTTGGAGCTGTGCTTTGGGTCATTGTCCTGTTGTAGGAGGAAATTGGCTCCAGTCAAGTGCTGTCTGAAGGGTATGGCGTGGCATTGCAAAATGAAGTGATAGACTTCCTTGTTCAAGATTCCCTATACCCCGTACAAATCCCCCACTTTACCACCTCCAAAGCTTTCCCAGACCATCACATTGCCTCCACCATGCTTGACAGACGGCATTAAGCACTCCTCCAGTATCCTTTCATTTGGTCTGTGTCTCACAAATGTTTTTTGTGTTCCAAACAACTCAAACTTAGATTTGTCTTTCCATAACATATTTTCCCAATCTTCCTCTGTCCAGTACCTATGTTGTTTTGCCCATCTTAATATTTACTGGGCAGTCTGAGATAACCCTCAGTGACATTCGGAGGTGGCTCCGGCCAGCATCCCGGAGTCACCCCCTCATTGTTTACATTCAGACAGGTGTTTTACAGGTACTAGCCTATTTAATCAAGCTGCCAGCTGAGGACTTTTGAGGCATCTGTTTCTAAAACAAGACACTCTAATTGTCCTTTTGCTCAGTTGTGCGCCGAGTCCTCCCACTCTTTCTGTTTTGGATAGAGACAGTTTACACCTGTTTTGTGAACCTGTTTCTGTTATTTTGAGCCTGCAATCGAATGCACAATTGTTGATGCTCCAGATACTCAACTTGTCTGAAGATGGTCAGGTTTATTGATAATTTCAGCACAACAGTATTCAGCTGGGCTAACATAATTGCAAAAGGGGTTTCTTATGATTAATTAGCTATTTAAAATTATACGCATGGATTAGTACAGACAATGTGCCATTGGAACACATGAGAAATGGTTGCTAATAATGTTCCTCTCTATGCCTATGTAGATGTTTCATAAAAATCTGGCGTTTACAGCTAAAATAGTCATTTACAACATTAACCATGTGCACACTGTATTTGTGAGCAATTTAATGTTATTTTAATGGACAAAAATATAGCTTTTCTTTCCAAACAAACAGGAATTGTCTTAACGACCCCAAACTCTTGAAGCGTTTGTAACAACCTCCCCTGCCCTTAATCGAATTCTCCCCCGTGTCTCTCGTCCGGCAGAGAGAAGAATGCTTGTGCCTGTCCGCTTCCGGAGAGTGCTGTAGATTGCTGAAAGTGTCCTCCAGGCTGTGACAACCTGTCCATTTTTTGGGACTTGCACTGAGCAGGGAGAGCATACCAAGCAGTAGCCTCTCAACCCTCTCTCTGTGCCCTGTGCTGCCAGGGCAACGCGGAGAGGTTCATTGTGCACACAGACCACGCAGCTGCTCCAGCTGAGATGAATGCGTTTGTTCCTCTACGGCTGCTCTGGGGACCGGACCTGCCTGGCCTATACTGCGGGAGCTCAGTATGGAGAGAATGATTACATTCAGTTCATGTCGTGGGAGGGCCACACGCACACGCATTGGCAACTGCACAATCGGTGTATATATACGGCTGGTCTGTTGTCCACATGAATGATACAAACTTTCTCGGCGACTCTGCCACTCACAGTTTACGTTCGGTGAACGTGTCAAATTGCATGCACGCAGCCACGGCGACGCGGCCGCGTTCACAGGCGGGCGTGTTCATGTGTGGCAGTTAGCCGCGGGGATTCGTGTGAGAATAGTCTTTCTAGTGATTGATTGTAGGCTTTGTTCTGAAGTTTTGATCCCTGCTGTAATAATTGCATTAATACATAATATAAGCCAGGTATAGTAATGAATGACCGTGGTAGATGAGGTGAGGTGAAGCGCTCTCATGAGTCATAAGGAACACAAGTGTCGGCATACTAACCACCTGAGCTACTGTAATTGTTACTGACACCTCTGTCTTTTCCAGGTAATGTAAATTCCCAGATGGGCTTTGAGAGGTTTTATGTGCCGTGGAGAGCTTCGATTTCACAGATATTCAAACTCCGGGGTCACCGATTGTGCGTGTGCGTGTGAGCGTTTGATATGGTGTGGTTCTGACAGCACATGTCGTCACAGTATGTTCGTGCCCCGGTGGTGCATTGCAGCTGGTTGTTTCATTCATTGTTTTGCGGTCGATTTCATCACCCCATTCCCCCCCGGGCCCCCGCACCCCTCCCGCTCCTCTCTCCATCCAGAGTCCAGGTGGGCTCCTCCCTCCTTTCTGTCCGTAAGCCTCTTCATCATGGGTCTTCATCGCAGATGTGTGGGAATCGACACGCCCCTCTCATCTCTCTTCTAGTGGCACACGGCTCTGGCCTGCTGCTCTTGCCAATGCTCCGGTGGCTGAGTAACATCATTGCTGCTCTGCTTCGGTGCCAGGCCAGCCACGGCTGTCTAGTCTGGCTATAGAAGGCACGGTGCCAGGGAACAAAGCAGATGTTCATAGGTTATGGGATAAAACAGGCCTCAGGGGTTTATCATTGAAACGGACATTGGATGTTGCTGTCCAGGTGTCAAAAACACTCCTAGGGTTCCAAAGCTACAGGTAGTACAATCCACAACTGAAATATTCCTAAAATGGCCACAACAGTCACCTGCATCTATATACAGAGAATGGTTATTTCTAAGAACACTTTTTCATCTCCATCCGTCAAAATATAATCCCTCCACCTAGTCCTGGGCCTACACCGAGGCCTCCTCCTCCCAGCTAGACGTGCCTGGATCACCTCCCTAGGGAGACGTCCTGGAACACCTCCCTAGGGACACGTCCTGGGGGCATCCTTACCATTCGTTTATTTGGCCCTAATTTACAAAATGAAAATTATACAGCCAGTCCATAGGTTACATGAATAGGTTATTGACAAACCAAGATATATATTTTTTTATACAACAAGGTCAATTTTGCGAAATGAATAGACTATATGAACAGCACGTCTTTGCAGTTCTCCCCCACGGGTAGTGGGGTTTTCAATGCTAGCCCCACTAGAACCAACACTAAGTGCCATGGGCAGTTGGCAGATAAAGTCAGAAAATAGGGTAAAAAAGGTAAATAGTCTCTGAATTGTTTTCCGTTTGTGCGTTTAGAATTCTGACAAAGGAACAATGTAATATATGCCTATTTAGGAAAAGTCATTGAAGGAGGAGGGTGTGTATATCTTTCAAAATGGCAGTTTTAATTATTACAAACTCAAACGGGCAATTGGCCAAGGCATTTGACGGTTCTAGTGTTAAATAGTTACATTTAGGTAATTTAGCAGAAACTCTTATTCTGGGCAACTTACAGAGCAGAGAGTGCATACGTTTTTATACATTTTTATCCCTGCCTCCGTGGGATCACACCTTCAGTGTAATTAGAATAATATATTTAAAATTATTTAATTGCCTTTGCTTTTCTTTGAGTCATCAAGTTTAATGTTGATCACCAGGGGCCAGTTATTTCAAAGGTCAAACGACTTGATTACGCATCTCAGAAAAATCAAGGGCAAAATATGGTTAGATAACTTTTCAAATAGCAGTCCATTCTTTGAACATTTGGGGGGGAAATTATTAACATAATTCATGTGTAAATTATTTTAATACCTGATATTATACAATGTCCTTCCAAATATTTGGCACCCTAGGTTAAAATGACCCAAAAGCCTTTGAAAAATTAAATTAGCTTGATCTGACACTGGAATATCATATGATTCAAACTTTTAATTGAGTGAAAAGTCTCCATTTGTCAAGGAACAACATTGAGTTTCCTATAATATTTGTTGAGGTGCGAGAACCCAGAGGAAAGGTTTTGACAGGACCAAGTATTCTTCAGAGTATTTGGTCCTCTCTTGTGGACTGTCCATGTCAGCTAACTCTACAGATTTATAATTAGATTGGGGTCAGGGGATTAAATTGCCCAAGCTAGACTGTGTTTCGTCAGTGAACCACTCACGTGGATTTGGAGATATGTTTTAGATAAGTGACCTGCTGGAAGATCCAACCATGATCCTGTTTTAGCCTCCAGACAGGTTGATAGAGTTGATGTTGCGTTGTATCCTAACACAGTTCCCAGGGAAGTAAAACAGCCCTTCAACATCACTAATCCACAAAATACTTCACAGTGGGATGCAATTTTTCTCATCTCATCAGACAAGTGATCGTGGTTCCAATCAAAGTTCCAATCAAAGAGAACCAGGTGTTTGTGATGAAAATAAATTAAACTAAGATAAATTATGTCCGAAATTTTTTAACCTTTAATGTGACCTAAAACGTGAACAATTCAATTGAAAAACAAACTGAAATCTTTGAGGGGTTACATAAGTCTGCACACCCTTAAATACTTTGTTGAAGCACCTTTGGGTTTCATTACAGCACTCAGTCTTTTTGGGTAGGAGTCTATTAGCACGGCACATCTTGACGTGGCCATATTTGCCCACTCTTCTTTGCGAAAGCGCTCCAAATCTGTCAGATTGCGAGGACATCTCCGGTGCACAGCCCTCTTCAGATCACCCCACAGATGTTCATTTGGATTCAGGTCTGGGCTCTGGCTGGGCCATTCCAAATGTCAATCTTCTTCTGGTGAAGCCATGCTTTTGTGGATTTGGATGTCTGCTTTGGGTCGTTGTTGTGTTGAAAGGTGAACTTCAGCTTTTTAATGGACGCCTGAAGGTTTTGTTCCAAAATTGCCTGGTATTTGGAAATGTTCATAATTCCCCCCACCCTGACTAAGGCCCCGGTTCCAGCTGAAGAAAAACAGCCCCAAAGCATGATGAAGAATACGGGCGATTGTTGTCACCTGTAGCACACAGCCAGTACTTGCCAGAAATTCCTGCAGCTCCTTTGATGTTGCTGTAGGCCTCTTGGAAGCCTCCCTGACCAGTTTTCTTCTCGTCTTTTCATCGATATTCGAGGGACGTCCAGTTCTTGGTAATGTCTCTGTTGTGCCATATTATCTCCACATGATAATAACTGTCTATTAGATTTGGTTGATAAGATTTCCCAGGTGTGACAGTGGCACATGATGTTGAATACAATTATAATTTTCACTCAATTAAGGTTTGATTTATATTTTTAGTGTATGATCAAGTTGATTAACAACAATCTCAAAGCCTTTTGTGTTCATGATTACCTAGGGTGCCAATAATCCTGGAGGATGCTGTAAAACTTATGAAACTTTCATAGTTAAACTTTTCATAGTGTGGAAATATTATTAGAAAAATAGGAAAATCTGGTTTTAGATTTCAGTGGGGGATAAGTCAATTTGCTTCAAATTTAGTTTTCACTTAATTTAAATTGACGAATATCAGATGTTGCTTTGGATTTAGACACCCAAAATGATTAATAGAATTTTCAAATGTATGACTGGTTATTAGCAAATTGTAGCAATTTGAATGGGATAGTTCCAGCCTTTGTTTTAGTTTTGGTTCCTTGCTGGTTTGTATCATGTGCTTATTTGGAGTTCCTGTTCTTGTTAGTTGATTAGTCTGTGTTGGTCACCTGTGTTGCGCCCTCATCTGTTTCTATTCTCCTCATTAGCCTGTGTATTTAGTTCAGTCCTTTCCTCCCAGTCCTCATCGATCATTATTATATTGTGCCGTTCTCGTGTCTGGTGGTTTCTGGCGTGGTTCAATATACACAGATCCGCCATAACATTATGACAGGTGAAGTGAATAACACTGATCTCATTATCATGGCGCCTGTCAGTGGGTGGGATATATTAGGCACCAAGTGAACATTCTGTCCTCAAAGTTGACGTGTTAGAAGCAGGAAAAATGTCGATGTAATGCGACTTTGAGGGACTTTGACAAGGGCTAAATTGGGATGGCTAGATGACTGGATCAGAACATCTGCAATACTGCAACGCTTATGGGGTGTTCCCGGTTTGTAGCGGTCAGTACCTATCAAAAGTGGTCCAAGAAAGGGAAAGCGGTGAACCAGGGCCATTGGGCATGGGCGGCCAAGGCTGGCCCGTGGGGTCCAATCCGGCAGACAAGCTACTGTGGCTCATATTGCTCAAAAAGTAAATGCTGGTACTGATAGAAAGGTGTCAGAACACAGTGCATGGCAGTTTGTTGCGTTTGGGGCTGCGTAGCCACAGACCAGTCAGCAGTAGACACCCCTGTCTACTGCAGAAAGCAGCTACAATGGGCACATGAACATCAGAACTGGACCATGGAGCCAGGGAAGAAGGTGGCCTGGTCTGATGAATCACGTTTTCTTTTACATCACATTGATGGCCGGGTGCGTGTGCGCTTACCTGTGGAAGACTCGGCACCAGGATGCACTATATGATGAAGGCAAACTGGCGGAGGCAGTGTGCTGCTGGAAAACTTTGAGTCCTGCCATTCATGTGGATAGTGCACCCTGCCTCAAAGCAAAAATGGGTCAGGAATGGTTTGAGAAACACTACAGTGAGTTCAAGGTGGTGACTTGACCCCCAAATCCCCCAGATTTCAATCCAATCGAGAATCTGTAGGATATGCTGGACAAACAGGTCCGATCCATGGAGGCCCCACCTTGCAACTTATAGGACTTGAAGGATCTGCTGCTAACGTCTTGGTGCCAGATACCACAGCACACCTTCAGAGGTCTAGTGGAGTCCATGCCTCAATGGGTCGGGGCTGTTTTGGCGGCAAATGAGTGATGTACACAATATTAGGCAGGTGGTCATAATGTTATGGCTAATCGGTGTATAGTGTCTATGTATTTCCAGAAATTTCCTAAAAAAGTATTGGTGATTTTGTGAATGTAGATTTCTATACCTCATTGAGTATATAATTTGTCATATTTTATTTGCCTTCGTGTTATCTTGTGACAGAGTTCTTTTAGCTATGTCTTCATTGTCATCTTTCCTTCATTTAGCGTTTAATTATAATGTTCCTTGTAGATTCCCAATTTTTTTCATAAAACCACACCAAGTGATGTCTGTTATGAAATTCGATGATTTTTAGTTGGTCTCTGTCTCCGGGAACATTGTTGCTCTCTTATCTGTTCCTGTTTTCCTGGGGTGTACATATGAGGTCGATCACATGTCAAATCTCTTTTATCCAGAGCCCAATGCACAAGTTGCAGCACATGAACTTTGCCAAGTGTATTGGAATTCAGTTGGAATCTTCAGTTGGAATTGTGAGTTGTGGTCACAAATTCAACTTTTTGGACATGCACACCATCACCATTTTTGCTGACAAAAGGGGACCGCGTACAAGAAAAGCACCTGATTTACTATGTGTAATATGGTGCTGGATCATTGATGCTTTGGGGCTGTTCTGCTACAGTACTAGTGGTCAAGGGGTTTGTGTTAAGCTCAATGTCATAATACATTTCACTGTGTACCAGGATATTTTAGTCCAAAACCTGGTTGCCTCTGGAAAGAGATTGAGACTCTGCTGTGGATTCTCCTTTCAGCAAGACAATGACCACAAATATACATCAAAATCAACACAGAGTTTGCCAACTTTACTAGGTTCATGAAATTGAGCAGGAAGAGGCTCAGTGCTGTTATCCACTCCAGGAAAGGCTTCACAATATATTGGCCAATACTTTTGAAACCTGTGTTTTGCAGAAGAAATTATACTACTCAATAAAATATTTTGTGTTTACAAAATGAATGTGTTGTAATGAAAGCATTTGGCTCCCGCTTATGTTTGAACCCCAAATGTTACATTTCTTCTTATTTTTTTTCATTCAAATTTGCTCATTTTCATGAATGGAGTCAATACATCTTGAGTTCACTGTACTGTTCATTTTGGATATGACTTTGCATGCTTCTAACATTTTAATATCTGTTGTTTCATTCAAGTGAATAGGTGTGTCCCAGCTTTTATTTGGTGCTGTATATTTACCGTCCACACGTGTGATTGTGAGGCATTGTTCCCTACACAGAAATGTCAGCGTTGTTTTGAGATCAACTTCAGAGAAAGAGCTCAATTGTCCATGAAATCCCTTATCTTATATTGCACCCAGTTTGAGTTGAAGTGTGACGGTGGCTGTAGTGTGATCAGACAATGGACAGGAATGGCTCCGGGCATAAGTTACTGAAACTGGCGAGGATAAGCGTAATGGGCCCTGGCCTCTGTGTTGCACAGCCACCCCTTGTCCACCCAACACAGCAGGCCTTTCTACTACATTTCCATCTAGTCTGTCATCATGCATGTTCTCTTATGTGTTTGTCTGTACTGGTCATGGATACTGTCTTCTGTGGAATTCATGTGGAACTGCTGCCTCCGATGCACATGTGCTGCTGCGGCGTGTGTTCCAATCCATCCCAGTGGTCTTTCAGCAAAAACAATCTCCATCTTTTGAAATGTACCTGTCTGATAAAGCATGAAAATGCCCCTACATTTTTTATTTTTCAGCATGTTAGAAGCTTTTCTTCTTGTTAGCGAGAAAGCACTAGATGATCTTATTGAAAGGCATAGAATGGCTCAGGGACATAGTCATGTTTTCAATATCTATAAATAGTCAATGAAGAATCAATCTGCTTCCCATGTGGTAATAATATAGTGATTGGAAACCAGTCATCTAAAATAACTCTATTTTGACATTAAAATGTTTCAGTTGACAGATGTTGTGGACAAATGGAAAGTGGCTGCAGGAGACACATGACACTTTTTTCTGCATAAAAAATTCACTGACTGTCACATTTATCTCATGTTCAAGAGTTTTTCCTTTTGAGACCCGTACTTCAGCACCATTGACTTTTTGGCATGCTGTTAAATTGGCCTTGTCTTTTATTGACCGACATGTTCTCCTCTGTAGCTCAGTGCACCCATTCATACAGAGGCCTGACTAAAACCCTGACTACAGAGCTTTTACGCCCAAGTTGAAACCTGTTGACACCATGTTCCCTGTGGCTCTCTTGGTTTGAGTGAAAACGGTGAAATTTCAAACTACAAACAGCTTTCATTCAGAAAAGCATGCAGCCACATTTGATTGCTACCCTCAAGCTGCCAGTCAAGAGGATTGCAATCTCTCTTTGCAAAAGAAGGGGCCATGTGCTGTATTAGTCTAGATAGAGAAAGAATAGGTTATGGGAGTTGCTGATGCACTTTGTTTACCTGGTACACACCCAGCCAGTCGTAACTATTTGGCTGATTTCGGGCTATAAGATCTGTGCGTGAAAACTGTGTCCTTCACTGAAGACAAAGGGTAGCAGCGACACAGTTATTTCCCACTGGTTTTAAATCATCCCGAACCCCTTTTCTCTTTTTTTCAATTTTGTCATGTGACCCAGAGGTAGGTTTATCGGCGGAACCAGAGAGGCTAATTTGCATCTCGTCACTATCTCAGTGTTATCTGTGACTCTTGCCTGCTGTATCAGTGCCCCCCTCTGCTCCTGTCCAATTGGAGAGCGTGAGAGTTCTCAAAATCGATCATTATCTCTGGCCATTGTCTTCTTCCCGTTGGTGAGTGAAGGCCGGTGACAGAAGTTGTGCACCTGGCTTAGAATCGCATGCCAATTCTCCAGTTACCTCGGCCCCACACATAGCCGGGATTGATCTTGAGCAGCTTTTATCTCTTTGCAGTAGATGCTAACACAAGCAGCTAGCTTGGTGTCACGCGTTTTTCTGGGCTGAGAAAGCATTTTACGGTCTGCAGCACAATGAGTCAGAAGATGAGCCTCTCGGCTTTTCATTTTAAGAGTGGGATTTTAGTGAGAAAAATAAGTCACCTGTATCCTTCAGAATTTCTCTATGTTCAATAGGAGTTGAACCGACACATATAGCACAGCTGTCTGGTGATTGAAATTAAGCAGAAATATTATATAATTTAGATGTGAATTTGAATGCATTATGTTTCTATGGTATACGAGAATACAGTATATCCGAATAAAGTATGTGTAAATACATTATATATGAATGGATGTATATGGTTTATATGAATACAGTATATCAGAACATTGTATGAATATGACATGTTGAGATACAGTCAGAAAAATTGTATATGTGATTACAGTATGTCTGGAGACAGTCTGAATAAAATATGTGTGAATACGTTATGTCTGAATACAGTATGGGTGAATGCGTTATGTCTGAAAACAGTCTGATTACAGTATGTGTGAATATATGTCTGAAAACTGCCTGAATACAGTATGTGTGAACATGATATGTCTGAATACAGTATGTATTCAGTAGCTATTTGCCAGTCAGGCCAGTAATAACACTGTAGTATATGAATGGAGGTACAGTGGGCCAAGTGGAGTCATACATAGTGGCAGTGGTGGTGCGGAATGGCATCGTTTCTTTTCACCTCTGCCAAGCCTTCCCATTAAATCACTTTAACAGCCTAGCTTTTTCACTGAATGGACCCATAACAACATAATGAGCCACAGGCCTCTGCTACTGCCTCACGATTTAGGTACTGGAATTCACTCAGTATTGGTTTAGGACTGGATTCTAGAAATCTGTCCTGATTTGATTCAGAAAATATTTTTGAAAATGTATCTGGTTAGACTGGATTGTTGTCTTCTGTCTGTATGCCATCAATTTAGTTGTGTTCATTTAGATTGTGTAGTGTTGCATGTCTTGATAAACTGAATTATTATTATGATTGAATGTGGACCCTTTTTGGGCCACAACTGTTTGTCTTCAAAGCTCCCTTCGTTGAAACTTGATCATTAGTGGCCTCTCTGCATTCTCTTTATGACTCTATCCCTGCCTCTCTCTTTCTCTACAACTCAGACACTGCTGGTCATTGTACATGAGCAACCCACTCTGCTCACTCAGCAAAAAGAAACTCTCATTTAATTTTTTTTCTCCTCTACTGATTCATATTGATGGATTGTTCCCTCTCCATTTCTTCTTTCCAATGAATAATAAAATGGTTTTCTACATTTTCACCACATTGAATTACACTGTTATTCTATACTGAATCATGTATTCCACTACAGGTACAGTCTCACTGTAGATTATGATATATTCATAACACTTTATATAAAACGCCATTGAATAATTCATTCTATCCATCATGTCTAGCAGCCAACATGTAGATCATTTACATTTACTTCTCATGTCTTTTTTAGTGGGACTCTTAGATATTCATTTAAATCTTAAATGGATATTGTTCATTTTTTATGTTAAACATAATTTTGCATTTGCTTGTAGTTTTGTAATATCTAATCCTTTTTTTCAATCAAAATACCATTCTAAAACATCTTTGGCTGCCCCACAAAGAAATGTTCTCACTGTAGAAATTGTTGTGGTCAGTTTATGGACCACATTGCTGTATGCTCTTTGGCGAGTCCATACAATAGCAGGAATAGAACTTTGACAAATGGAACAATATCCATAAGTGATGCTACAATATGAAATGTATGTATGAAAAGGGAAAATAAATTGAAATGGAATATCCCTTTAAGAATTTGTCTTGATTGTATTTAAACTGAACCGCTTGTATTCAGCTTTTTTTGCCAACATAAGTCAAGAATTTACTATTATATTTCTTCACTGAGAGAACACTTCCCAATGCACATTTTTTCCTTAATTCTGACCTTTATGCAAAATTTATGTCAGTGAGGACCTTTGTTGTTGCCTAAGTCCATTCTTTAAAATCTAAGCTGATTTAAACAGTATAATGCATTTCAGAATTAATATATTTTTCTGTGAAAGAAGATTGTTGCACCTCAGCAACAAAATTCTGAAAATGAAAATATAATTGCAGCTGCACAACAAATGTCACTCACCTCGGTCATTAGTGTTGATCTTCCATGACAGATTGTCCACAGACCTCTCTGAGCATGCATATGGTACTCTTTGATCAAAGATATTTAAACCATTACATTTTCTTTTTAGTCAATCAGTGGTTGCATAAGTTTACCTGACCTCAACCAAGCTATGGAGGGCCGTAAACATGAGCTTTTAGTGAAACCACTGGCATGGTGCAATATTAGCATATAGACTAGGCTAGTCTATTTCCACAAAATATTTGACAAAGCCTCGCTATCTTCTTTGAATGTCTATGCTAATGTTAGCGATTGTAGTACTCATCTACTCTACTTTGATTGGTTCAAATAGAGGTCCCTATTTCTCACCGCTGAGTACTGTAGGTAAGTTATTAGCTGTAGGCAGCCTCCACCAGGGTAGTACCATTTTTTGCAGTGATTTTTTCTTCTAATTCTATCCTGTGTAGAAAAAAGTAAACAACATTTTTAAAAACATAGGGCCTCATACACCAATATCTTCTTAATCTTTTTCTTAAATTTGTTCTTCAGATAGTTCCTAAGAAAAGTGTTCTTTAACCACAGAATATGTTCCTATAATGATGAATCCCATTGTCCTTGTAAATGGAAGGTTCCATGCTAGTTGATCCAAATTAGCATAGGTAACACCTTGCCAATCCCCATAAAAAAGCATGATTCTGCAGGGCAGTGTGCACACACAGAAATCACACAGTCTCAATTTCAAATCACATACTTTCATACTATGTTGTATGCCAGATTAGTATGCAAGAATTTTAGTATGTCCCAAACCATAGTACGCTGAAAATAGCATGCGAGAAGTTCCTGGTTCGTGTACTATATCTGGTGGATTTTCATCCCTGCATGCTTTTGGGGGTAATATAGACCCCAACACCTTGGGCAGTCAAAGAAGAGGTTCCACAATTTTCTCTTATTTTCTCTTGACAGAAAAGTTATCGTCACCTTTATTGATAGTTATTGCATCATTGTCATTCACATTTGAAAGGAAACCGAATGTTGTTGTGCCATGCAATAAAATACACTGAACAAATTTATAAACGCAACACTTTTGTTTTTGCCCCCATTTATCATGAGCTGAACTCAAAGATCTAAGACTTTCTCTATGTACACAAAAGGCCTATTTCTCTCAAATATTGTTCACAAATCTGTCTAAATCTCTGTTAGTGAGCACTTCTCCTTTGCCGAGATAATCCATCCACCTCACTGGTGTGGCATATAAAGGTGCTGATCAAACAGCATGAGTATTGCACAGGTGTGCCTTAGGCTGGCAACAATAAAAGGCAGCTCAAAAGTGCAGTTTCACTGTATTGGGGGGGGTCCAGGTGGGTCTGAAACCAGTCAGTATCTGGTGTGATCACCACTTGCCTTATGCAGTGCAACACATCTCCTTCACATAGAGTTGATCAGGTTTTTGATTGTGGCATGTGGAATGTTGGTCCACTCCTCTTCAATGGAAGAACTGGGATGTTTTCAGCTTCCAGGAATGATGTAAATATCCTTGCAACATGGGGCCGTGCATCATCATGCTGCAACATAAGGTGATGGTCGTGAATAAATGGCACAACAATGGGCCTCAGGATCTTGTCACGGTATCTCTGTGCATGCAAAATTCCATCAATAAAATGCACCTGTGTTCGTTGTCCATAACACACGCCTGCCCATACCATAACCCCACTGCCACCCTGGTCCACTCGATCCACAACGTTGACATCAGCAAACCACTCACCCACACAACGCCATACACTCTGTCTGCCATCTGCCCTGTACAGATTCATCCATGAAGAGAACCTCTCCAAAGTGACAGACGCCATCGAATGTGAGCATTTGCCCACTCAAGTTGGTTACGACGATGAACTGCAGTCTGGTTGAGACCCCTCTTTGAGGGGTGTAGGATCTGAGCAACTACAATATGAATGTATAGTTCATTAGAAGTGATTGTGTTTAGATGTTGAGAATAACAGAAAGTTAAGATTCGGCCTGTTGGGCTCTGGTAACCACAGGAATGTATGCATAGACCATTTGGTGTGGGGGTTAGTGTCTTGGCTTTTCTAGGTAAACACACCCCTCACGGTATTTAACAGCTTGAACGCCACATTCCAGTTGAGAGAGTAGAGATAGACAAAGAGAGTAGAGAAGAGTTTGAGCCTGTAACATCATGTGCTAATAGACTATCAATATGCTGCAATAAACAATTGAATTACTCTCTCCCTTGACAACCGAGTACGCGAGTTATTATTACTACCACTATACGACATGGCTGATTTCTAACAGGGGGAAGCTGCTGGATGTGGAGGTCCTCGGCTGGTGTGGTTACATGTGGTCTGTAGTTGTGAGGCCGGTTGGATGGACTGCCAAATTCTTGGCAACTGCTCTGCCAATTGCATGCTCCCTCAAAACTTGCGACATCTGTGGCATGGTGCTGTGTGATGGAACTGCACATTTGATGGAAGTGGCCTTTTAAGGCATTCCCGTGCAATACTGTCTGATCAGCATCTTGATATGCCACACCTGTGAGGTGGATGGATTATCTTGGCAAAGGAGAAGTGCTTACTAACACAGATTTATACAGATTTGTGAACAATATTTGAGAGCAATACGCCTTTTGTGTACATAGAGAAAGTCTTAGATCTTTGAGTTCAACTCATGATAAATGGGGGCAAAAACATTTATGTTGCATTTATAATTTTATTCAGTATAGCTTTGACAGTGTAAAGTTTTTGCCAGACCGCGTAGGCGGAGCCGGCTAAGTAGAGCGAATGTCTTTTACTGACTGACTTACTGAGTCCCCCTTTTTAAATAGCGTAGTGCAAACTATAGGTCCCCTGTTCAGATCTCTTCACAAGCAAAGCAAAGTACGCATTATGAATCATTCCATATAGATTTTGGCAGCACTTCATCAATCCCAGATTTGAAACACATTGAACATCTGTAGGGAGACCTGAAGATCGCAGCTCAATGACACCATCTAATGTGACAGAGCTTGAGCTTAAGACGATCTGCTAGGAAGAATGAGAGCAACTGCAAATTTCCAGATGTGCAAACTTCGCTGGCTAAACCTTCCATATACACATTATGGTAAGTCTGAAATAGAACAGTATACGGTTATATTGCATTTGACCCATAACATTGAAGTACATTGAAATATGCATCTCTGCATGCATTTTGGGTCAGGATAGACAAACACATTTGCTTGCTACAACATACTGAAGTTTTGTTATAGTAAGCCTTAACTAAAACAGTTTCTGGTACATTCCACGATTCTCTAGTCTTTTCACTTGATGAAACAGTTAGTTATAGTCACCTTCATTGATAGTGATTGTATCAATGTAATTCATGAATGAAACAAAAAAGTATGTTGTTATGCCACAAACTAAAAAATACATCCTTTTGCCATGAAATGAAATAGCTTTGGCAGACTCGCTAACAATTGCTCAATTCTTGACTATTCAAGGAAGTTAGTAGATACTGGTAAAGCCTATTACTGGCTAATACACTGTTAAAACGTCTATTGGCAAACGCCATACAGTTAATTGATGCTATTTGTGGTGGAGGTAAATTTAGTTAGAAACATCAGCCAGCTTATCTGTATCACTATCAGTTAGAAATGGCAAATTAGTTATTGAAACAGCTAGTGGCAAATGGGGATTTGTTCAGGGTAGACACAAGAGGCTATACTGACACCCATTGAATGTACAGCTCTGTAGTGTAGCGGTTAATGACACAGCCTTCCACATGGGAGACCTGGGTTTGAATCTCCAGAGGGCAAGACTTTTCATTGCAGGCCAGCAATAAAAGTTTTTTTGTTTTTCAGTCTCGCTAGCATGGGCTCAACTCTTGTGACTATTCCAAGTAGAAAGATACTAGTATAAGGCCTGCTGGTTTGTAAGCAAAAGCCATACAGTTCATAGATGCTATTTGTTGTGGAAGTAAACTTCATAAGAAATGTAAGTCAGTTTAACACAATTCTTAATTGTGTATACTCTAGCTAAATATTCAGACTTGCCATGATGTTAATGTGTGAAGTATCTAATATTGAGATGATGTGGTATAAAGTTGTAGAACTGAAGAAAACGCAATAACAAATTTATTTGCACAAACATGTCAGCGTTCAAATGTGCATCAGTGTTCTCTTGACTGTGTAGATTCTGTTCTTAAAAACAAATCTCAAATAAGATAACATTGTTGAATGTCAGAATCTTTGATGAAACTGTATATGTTGGTTTTAAGAAGCAATATCTTAAGAATGGTTGATGAATGAGGCCCAGATAGAGCTGTAGGTGAATGTAGTCAAAAACATTGCAAATAACCAATTGCTGAAGGATTTCTAAGACGGCAGGTAGCTGTTAGAGCACTGGACAAGTATGGTTAATTCCCGCGCTGACGAGGTAATCCATTGGTCTGTCATTGAGCAAAGCAAAGTCTCAAGGGTCACGATTAATAATTTCCACTGTGAGTTTGTGCATGTGTCTGTTTGCAATAAACAGGACAAATGTAAGCGCCTTGTATCTGACCTCAGTGACAGGTCTATTCCTGCTCTTTATAGACCTGTGTTATTTTGTGCCTACCCCTGAGGTCCAGTGCCCACGACCAACCTGACTGTCTCTTCTCCTTCACTTCAGCCTGCCACCAATAGGCTTTCTTAAGCCCCCTGAGCCCTCCACCTGATTCACCCATCCGCACTGGTGGCTGCTGAGCCAAGGTGACAGGCCCACCCCAGGACACACAAACTCTACCTGCCTGTCTGCCCGCCCAGTACCAGGCCTGTCTGCCCGCCCAGTACCAGGCCTGTCTGCCCGCCCAGTAGCAGGCCTGTCCGCACACCCAGCACCAGGCCTGTCTGCCCGCCCAGTACCAGGCCTGTCTGCCCGCCCAGTACCAGGCCTGTCTGCACACCCAGCACCAGGCCTGTCTGCCCGCCCAGTACCATGCCTGTCTGCCCGCTCAGTACTAGGCCTGTCTGCCCGGTGCTCCTCAGCTCAGCAGTGACAGTGGAGGACCTAATTCACTGTGAACTAGGACCATTTTAATCTTGTTGATCACACAATTCTTGGCATTGGTTCCATAATAGACAGCAACCTTCTATAACCGTGTCTTATTATTCTTGGAGAAAGTGGCAACTTTCAGTGTGTGCTACTCTGACATTTAAACAAACTATCAAATACTGTTTTCAGGAGTTATATTGGGCACAGGTGGGCCTTCACAAGTTCGGAATCACTTTTACTTGCCAAACGCATTTACGTGAATGTGATGTTTAAGTCAAGATGAACAGATTTATACAAATTAATCATACATACAGTATATAAAAAGATAGAAGTTCCACAAATCCACATTAACACTGTGGAGTCTAGCTGAGAACTACAGGCTACATCTTTAACAGTGGTCTATAGTATATTGACTTAATTTATAATAATATATATATTTTACAGGCAATATCCAATAATTACAAAGCCATAAAACATTTTTTAGTAATGTGTGCCAATTTATTGAACTTTGAAAAAAGACACTCCAAATTGAGCTCAGATGCAATTTTGCCCTTTGTGTATGATAGAAATTAGCTGGGGATAAAAATGTGAACGTTCCCAGTAGAAGAGTGGATTACATTTGTGAAACAGAAATATTTTGGAACCTTGCCATCTTGCCCAACTTAGTAGGCAGGAAAGATTGCCCTCAGCCAGGGAGGGGACCAAAAACCTGTCCCTGTAAAAGAGCTTCAGAGTTTCTCCACAGATGTTGGAGAATGTGCCAGAAGGACAACAATCTCTGCAGCACTTCATCAATCCCAGATTTGAAAAACATTGAACATCTGTAGGGAGACCTTAAGATCGCAGTTCACTGATGTGACAGAGCTTGAGCTTAAGACGATTTGCTGGGAAGAATGAGAGCAACTGCAAATTTCCAGATGTGCAAAGCTGGTGAAGGAATACCCAAGAAGACCAGAAGCTGTGATCGCTGCCAAGGTCACTTCTATACAGTACTCAATAAAGGGTCTGATTATTTACATGAGTACTTGAGCTGTTTCAGTTTTTTACTTTCAATAGATAAGCAAACGTGTTTACCCTTTGTCATTATGGCCTATTATGTGTGGACTGATGGCCCAAAAAATAAAAACATTTATCAACTAGGTCTATAACATTATAAACTAGGTCTGTAACACAGCAAAATATGGAGAAATGTGATGTGGTCTGATTACTTTCTGAAGGTACTGTATTTGTCAGGTGCATTATAAAGTATGATTAGAAAGGAATGTGCAGTTTTAAGATCAAATTGTAAAGTCCGTTGTCCACGAATCACATGATCATCACAAACCCAATGGCAGTTTGGTGAGAGGCATTGGACAAGGGATGAATCTGTTCAGATGGTGGGGAGGCTTAAGTTGCAATTGACCTGAATTGATTGCCAGAGACGGCTGTTTGGAATAGGGGGCAGAAAGAGTCGATAATGATCCGTCCCGCACTCTTCCTTGCCCTAGGGTCATGCAACACCTCACTGGAGGACAGATGGAAGACAATGGCCCTTATAGTCTGTTTCAAGTTCGCACTTGGACTGAGCATTCCCGAACCACACGGCGATCGAGAATGCGAGGATGGACTTGGTATAGAAAGGGCTGGGCATGAAACCCTGCGGCGCTTCTTTGCTGAAAGACAGAGAGTCTGATAGGATTTTCCGCACTTTAGCACGCTGCTTCCAGTTGGTCAGGGAGTTGACAGTTTACTGACAGGTTATGTCACATACATACAGCTAGGAGACTTTGTCTTGATGATGGACGCAGAGCTGAAGTCTGCGGAACGTGTTGACGGTTTCTTGTGGAGACCCCTCAGCTTCTGTAAGCCAAAGTAGGGGTACCTCAAATTTAAAAAGACCGAGATGAGCACTGAAGATCTTATCTTTGGGATGGGAATGACGCTGGATGATTGTAAACAGCAGGGAACAGTGCATAGTGGAGAGCTGAACAGCGCGTTGCTTTGGTGTTGCCGGGTAGATGAGTTTTAGGCATCCAGGTTGAGAGCTATAGAGAAGCCATTTTGTCTCGTGTAGTGTGTGCATTGTTTTGTTGCAGCAACTGCCCACTGCCATTAAAATGCAATCAATATGATCACTGCTCATTCACTAACAAGCTGTTGGAAAGCATTATTTCGCACAGGCAGCCTCACTTGGCTGTGGATTTTGGCTGTCTGTAGCAGGTCTGTTGCATGGACCCTCTGAATGCCTTTACTCATGTGCAGTAGTACAACCCTTGAGTTTCTCATCAACTCTGACAATCGGTGAACAAATGTCTTTTTCGTCGTCAGATAATTCCAATTGTGTACCAACCGGTCACACGAAAGCGACGGTTCCGGGCGAGTATGTTTTACCACTTATCAGTTCTACCAGAAAACAAGACCTCTGTTTGACCATGAGATAACCGTAAGATCTACCGCAGTAACAGAGCAATAGCCTGTCAAGTGTCATACATCAACATCTCTCAGTTGAAAGCACAATAGTAAGAAGCAATGATAAAAGTAATGTGGATTCATGTTGCTCGAGCCCACAGGAAAATGGAAAGGTCAATCCCCTTATGTGGTTGTGTCATTTTTGTGTTTTCCACTGAATTACTATTACAGTAGGCAAAAACGATGCGGGTGGCAAATGGAGGACTAAAGGTTACAGCAGAATGATGTTTGGTTTTTTAAACGACAGTACACGGAGAAAAGCAACTGGTATTTTGTGTTTAAAAAGGATCAGTATGGGGAAATCTTTCTGTGTGAATGCTAGGTGAATTGCAGCAACAACAGTTTGTATTCAACTCTCCTCAAATCATCAAGGTGAAATGCATTTTGTACTGGAATTTAGTTGGATACTCGATTTCTTTACACATGCAGATATAAAAGGAAATTGACAACAGAAACCTAATATCCACAATAGTTTCCATTGTAAAACAAATGTGCCCTTGGGTCCTTGCTGCTACCTGGATTCCCCTACGTCGACCAACTTACAAAAGCTGAAAAAAATATATGTTTCTCGATTTTAAGATTTTATAGAAATGTTTCTTGGGATTATATGTTTCATTACAGGGGATGCTATTACATTACGATAAACTCAAGTGATTATATGTTTTGAATTTGAACAGAAGCTGCTCTGTTTCTTTTGAGCAGTAGAGACTCTGCATTTGAGAGTTTTTTGTCATGTATTACTGGAGAATAAATGTTGTGAAACACGTCCCACTATTACTGCAGATACTGCATATTATGGAAATGTTCTGATGGTACAATGCTGATAATTCTAGTGCCCCTTTAATATTCACTACCGGTGCGGGCTGAACATTAAATATTAGACGTGTGTCTCTCCCTGCTCTGTGTATTGGATTCTAGAAACTCTCCTTTCTCTTCCTGTCTCCCAGCCAGACCTATTTGAGGTTGCTGTCGCTTTAAGTTTAATGAAATCAAATGGATATTTCAACTGCAGGCCATTTATTTCAGAGGAGGTTGGCATTATGGGTAATTAATCTGAAAGTGCCATGATTAATCTGGCTACGTTCACCCCTGAGGCTAGCCTCAGTGTCTGGGTAAAAACTGTCTCCCCCAACAAATCCCCCTGAAAGCCTGTATTGCATATTTAAGTTTCTTAAGCCAGGAAATCACTACACAATCTTTTAAAGTCTGCGCTCGCACAACCTTTCACTCTGCAAAAATACAACATAATACCCTCTAACAAAGGAATTGTAGGGTGTGGACCTTAGAATGTAGCTAATTATTTAACATAAAGCAGTAGAATGTTCATTCGCTTCCTTGGTTGCTTTCCATACATATTTTGGACACAGAATTGACAAGCATGAGCTCTTGGTGCTCGGATGGTGAAGTGAACGCTTGACGGGTGTCTTCACTTAGAATACACCAGTTTGTATGACAGGTGCCACTAGGTGAGAGAGGCTAGCCTACTTATTCAGTGGCATCAGAATATTGAAATGATAGGAAGGACACCCTGACAGCGAATGCAGACAGTTAAAATCATCACTTTCCCCCAACCACCCCCTGTGTCGTCCAGATAGTGTCGTTTTTATCATGTTGAGCAACCCTGGAGCTGGCAAATTGATTAATGCCAGCCTTTCATCCCAGACAGCCCTCATGAAGATATCATCACTGCCTGGAAAGATGTATCCAATACTGAGGGACTTGACAATACAAGTCATCCTCTATTAATCTTCACCGTCAAAGCGACCCTCTTATAAAAATACCCTTTTCGTCTACACATTATTCCACTTAATGGACAGGGTTATTATGTGCATTCCTTGTGTGTGCAGTGTGTAATTTATTAGAGAATATTGTGATCATTGATTTAATATACTGTACTCCCAATGATCAATAATTATTTTTTTCAGAATTCAAATTGTAGCTTTAAAATGTTGACATTGCGTTGACCTTTGGGACACGTTGAAGCATTTCGTTTGACGTCTTTTGAGGATTATCCTTCATGCCTGTCGTTGTGACTTCGTATTACAGGCGTTGCAGCGTCGCCCCGTCTGCATCGGGGGCGACGCTGCTTTGTGCTGACTGCTCAGGCATCTCGCAGCCGATAGCGGGCTAACGGTGCACCTCTGCCTGCCTGATACCGCATTAAAAAGCTCCATGGGCTCAGGCTGGAATTTACCTCAGGACAAGGTCAAAGCCAACTCATTGGAAGGCTTTATATTTTTGGAGACTTCTTTGTAATGCGTTGGAATTGGGAGGCAAAGTGTGCCTAGTTACAATGCTTAGCATTGTTCACAGGAAGTCTGTAGTTATGACAATGCAACTGGCTCATTCTTTCACTTCGGCCCAGCCCTTTAGTCACAGCCAGAAGTCTTCACCTTCCCTTTATCTGTCTCCCTCCCACCCCTTTTCTCTTTTTTCTCTTCCGCTCCCACCATCTCTATTCTTTTTCTTTCTTTCTCCCTCCTTTTTCTCGCCCTCTCTTTCCTGAGTAATGTCCTACCTCTGCCTTGCTGTCACCATGAGAGGTGGTGCTGGCTCTGCTCAGCTCTGTTCTTCTTTTTTTTCATGCGTGTCCTTTCAGCCGACCAGGCAATCCCAGCTGAGATCTCTATCGACCATGATTTATCGGATATAGCTGCGTTTCTTCTCCCTCCCTCTCTCCCTAGCTCTCTTTTTCTCGTTCTTTTCGCCCACACTCTGTTCCACTTCCCCTCTATCTCCCTCTCCCCTGATCGCCCAATCAATTGAATCTTCTAGCATCTCTTTTACCCTCTTGCACCTTTTCATTGTCTCTATGTCTCTATCTCTTGGTTCTATCCATCACAGGTTCCCCTTTCAACCCTTACTGGAGCCAGATGGGAACATCATTACATGGCTATGCGTGTATGTAAGTTCAGTATAGATACCATGCAACACATATTAAAAATGAATACATCGAGATGTGGATGAAGTGGAAAGAGTAAAAGATTAACAGAAGCAGTACTGTTTGTTGACCCATGGGAATGTTAGTGGCATGACTATCCCTTTGAAATCTCTTTCCAATTGAACATTTCCAAATTGCAAACGACTCAATGGTTGAGAAGACAAAATAAGAGTGATCTGATTCAAGACAATTAAAACATAGAGAGCAGTGCTCCCCCTCCCCAACGTCTGAACTTCATTGTGACTAGGATGTGATTATTAAAAATGATGTAAGGGTGGAGGTCGTTTTTATACAAGACGAGAACACTTTTATAAGCAATGTTTTTGGAGTAGTAACTTCAAAGGGGTTATCATGTGATCTCAATGCTCTTTTAATTGTGCAGGTAATCCTCTAAGAAAACCCAAACCTCATGCTTCCTTCATAATTTGTTAATGGACAAAATGTGTCTATGTGAGCCAATGAAGGCCAGAAATAAAGGTGGTTAAAAATCTGGAGAATTGTGTCCAAAAGGTTTATGCAGGAGCCTAGTCCCTATTTTAGCACTGATCATGAACAAAGTTGTTCTAAATTAAAGTTAGAGCATTTGACTTCATCAGAAATGCATTACACCTATAGGCACCTATGTTTATACCCTGAATGGCAAAGAAATATGATATATTAATGCTACTATCACGAAGATCTCATAGCTTCACTTTTGCTTGTCTTTACAGTTCACAGCTCTGACATTCATCTGAAATCCTCAAGATGTAAAACTATTTCTACAGTGGTAATACATTAGCAATTTTAAAAATGACATGTAGCTTGTTCATATTTTTATGTGTGCATTTTTAATATACATTGAAAATTCCTGTTATCTTATTTGGGATAAGATAACAGGAAGCTTACGTCTCTGAAATGTAAACAGAGAACTGAGCATATACCAAGCTTTTTATTTTCAAAGGCCATTACATTTAATTCAGTGTGTCATGCAGATTTATTTTGTGTGACCCACAAAAATTACTTGGAAGACCTTGTTCACAAAGTGTAAAATACGCAAACCTGAACTGCTTTGTCAATGCTTATTATGTTAAGATATCAGGCTTTTCATATGCTGCTATGTTAATTATCTCAGAGAAAGACCCCAAGGAACATTAATTGACGTGAAAAATCATCCTTAAAATTTGATTTATAGAATAAGAAAGTGATGTGATTTAATCACCAGAGCTCGTTTTAGCCCCCTCTGGGCAGAGTGCCTGGACACCCTGTAGTTAAGGAACGGATACATGTGGTAATGCATGAGAGAGAGAGGGCGACACTAGTCATTGAATTCTCACTGGAACTAAATTATTCAGTTGAAACAAGGACCAGCCGTTGCTTTCTTGGCCATGGGCAGTACCCATTACCTGCATCTCTTATGTCCATGTATTGCTTGACTGTGCGTCTTTAATCAATCCACAGCCTCTTTAGACTCTTTATCCCAAGTCCAATAGCACCTTTGTCCTCCCGATGTAGCTGTTTTGACAGCTGGTCCTGCTTTTCTATAGCAGGCTGTCTGTCATTTGGCTGTGAATCAGTAGCTTGGGATGTGTATTCTCACACAACTCATTTTCTGGCTTCTGTGTGTTTCTTTGCACTGTGGTTGCCTGCTCTCCCCCGCTCACACACCCCGCACCGTCCCCCTTCTCCTTCTCTCCTACTTGCACACACACACACACACACACACACACACACACACACACACACACACACACACACACACACACACACAGACGCACTCGCGCGCACACAGACACACGGCTGTTCCTCGCTCTATCACAGTCTCTGACTATGCCCTCAGAGGAGCGGCGCTGCGTTTCCTCGTCCGTGTGCCCGTAGCGACCAGCCCAGGCTTTTATTTCTGATCCCAGGCTGCCCCGGGTTTTTCAGCCGTCTGCGATTCGGGGAGTCGATGCTCAAGCCGCTGCTCCAGTTTTAATTAGCCCGAATACCGCGGCGGCAGCAACCGGTCGGCGTCTCCACAGCCCGACCACAGAGTCACCACAGGAGGGGATTTACTGCCACCGTCCACGTCCAGCTACACGGAATTTTAGGTTGAGTATCCGCAGGACGCCAGCTACATTTGTTGGGAAGAGGACAGGAGAAGACGAAAGGAAGGGAGAGCCGAAGGAAAACGCAGCAGTAGCGGGTGATGGGGATGCAGCGTTAGGGACTTGGGAAGCAGGAGGTGGGTGATTGGAGCTGGAATTCTGCTTCTGGAGAGCTTACTGCCTGCATCCCACATCCACTGGTTTGTCTAGTGGTGCTCCCACTGTGGCAGAGGTGGTCATTCAGAGAGGTTTGCGGCGTCTGTGCGAGCGCAAGAGAAGTCGCTGGAATATTTATTTATTTATCTTCTGGATTTTTCTCTCTATTTTTTTTACCGCGCCGCTGCAGATATCCCTCCCCTTCACTCCCCCCCGTTCCTCTCCCTCTCTCCTCTGGCTAGAGAGAAACGAGAGCTGGATTCTAAATCTCCTTCCATCAGTTTCTTAATGAAATGATCCGGTTTCTCGTGGGGAGGTGTCTTATCTGCTCTTCTGCGGTGAAGGGGCTGTCGTCTTAGGGGGTAGTCGTCTCTTTTGCCCTCCCCTGCACCCGGTTTGTGGGTGAGAGGAGCCTCCTCCTTGGGCTAACGGCACCCGGAGCTCCCAGCTCTCCATTCTTTTATCAGAGTTCCATAACTGAAATGTCTAGTTCGAAACCACTTATGGATTTAGCATTGTGTCATCTAAATGCCTTTTGACAGCCATTTTGGTACCTGGAGGCTTACTTTTTGTAGATCTTCTCGTGGGATGACTGCACACCACGCCTTGGCATTTACTTCTCAGTCCAACAAACATTTGAACACATCTCGACATGTTTTGAACAAACAAATATAGGATTCTTACTTTGGGATTTCATCATCAGAATCACCAACTGGATTTTGTCTTTTATTTCACATACCGGAGAACCTGTGTGCTCGGCAGTGGTTACCTTCTACCACCTGGTCAAATCCTCTGTCTTAACATCCCCCAGTCCCTGGGATTATGGAGGCGACGAGCTGTGCGGCCCGCTGAGATGTCCTGCCTTCGTGGGTTGGGATTGAGGGTGGCCCTCGGGGGGCCCTGCGTCTATCTGGAAGTGATGGTGGCGCGGATTAGACTCCCAGCGGGAGGCCCTGAACTGGGCCAGGGTTCAGGTTGGACAGGCCTTGGTTGCTGGTGGAGGCTGGCGTTGTCATTAGCCTTGCTGGCTGCACTGCCCGCCCCGGCAGGGACTGCCCGCGTGTCTTCCAGCTTAAGTACCACGCATCATGTCCACCATTTCCACAATAAGCATGGCACCGTGCCTATCGCTATCAACAGGATGCCATTCCTCACCCGAGGAGGCCATGGTAAGGATCTCACGGTCCACTCTGCAGTAGTACTCTTCACTGTCTGCTCTCTCTTGAGTCTTCTTCATGTTCATACTGTTACAGTGGGATATGGTTTAGTGGGATATGTTTGTATAATAGTATGAGTTTGTTTATTGGTATAGGTTGAATCCATGGTATAGATTGGTTTAGTGTTAACAATGGTTCATTGGTCTGGATTAGTTTATTGGTACATATTGGCTATGTGATAAAGATTGGTTGAGTGGTAACAGTTGGTTCAATGGTATGGGTTGGTTTAGTGATAAAGGTTAGTTAAATGGTATAAGTTGGTTGAGTGATATGAGTTGGTTTAGTGGGTAGGAGAATTTAGTACTTTAGTTTAGTGATAGGGTTGGTTGGTTGAGTGGTTATGGTTGGTTAAGTGGAAACGATTAGTTTAATGTTTTAAAGGGTTGGTTGTATGACATTTCCTCAGGTAGGCAATTGTTTGCATGGCTGTGGTGTTTGTGAAGACTGAGCTTGATGTGACGTTGTGTGATGGATCCCTCATTAGCTGTGCCATGTGTGAACCAGCCGTAGCCTCTCTGCATCAGTGAACTTTTTCACTTGCTCATCAGTCTTGGTTGCCCTTTTCACATGGCTCTGACTGCCTACTGCTTCCAGAGAATAGCTCATCCTGTTAAGCCATTCAGTAAATTTTGATGCTATGAGCTCTATAAAGCAACGTGTGGATTTTGTATGGATTTCAAGAGTGCATTTCAATGTAATGGGGGGATTAGAAAACTGTCAGTTCATGGTATTGTGAGCCTAAGTTGGTAGAGCTCCTTGGTAGGTGTGGTGATATATTCAATTCCCTGGAGTGGCCATTATCAAAACCTACCAACATTTTTGCACTCAAAAGAGTAAGTCTGTCTTTATATGTGTATCTGCTAAATTACTTCAAAGTGAAGGTTACACATCCACTGATCCACTGCATCACAAAAAGGATTGGTCCATCAAAATACTGTTTGAACACAGTTCTTTCAGAATGTTCTTATATACAGTAAGCTTTGATGAACCAACATTTCTAAAATTCCTTTTCCTGATACAGTATTTATGTGTCATGTTGACTTTAAAATTGAAACACGACAAAATGGACAGCTGTGATCCATGCGATGACTTGTTTAGTTAAGATTAGTAAACATGTTTGACCATTAGTCTGGTGTTGACTTGTCCTCCATCTAAATCCCAAATAAAACGAGACTAATGAGACTGCTTTCCTCAGGTAAACTGAACATGCTATATCCCTGGTCCAGCCTCCTGATATCTAAACCTCACCTTATTTCCTATAAAACGACTCACTGATTTCTTTCTAGGGCTCTTATCTTCAAATAGCAGGCCGAAGAGTTGAAAAAAACAGCTGTGCATGTGATGAATTACATTGGTGCCATTACAGGCAAATCTTCCACCATCAAACATTACAGCTGCATGGCAGCACATCATCAAAGCAAAGCAAAACTCAATGATTCGGGAATTCCCACAGCTCTATGCATGATTATTTGTGCAGCTCCAGACCTCATTGCTCTTTGCTGTTTGGAATGGTCTACAATCCAGTGTGCTCTCCCATCGCATGAAAACATTTTAGTGAAAAGCTCAGTACCATTATCCTCTCAAGTTGAGTCTTGAAATGTATTGAAAACAAGGCTGCTTGGACCATGAGCGGCATGGTGGTCAGAGACACTACAGCGTAGTCACCCTCCATTTCAGTTCCAGTGTACGCCACAGACAACTGGTGCGTATTGACCTCACATTAGTACAGGCTGAAGGAGGTAGGAATCGGCAGAGCATTCTTTGCCCTATCACCTCCCTCGCTTGGGTCAGGTGACTACACGCTAAATTTGGTCGTTACCCGGAAGAGCGCTCTCCTCCAAGTGCGTTGGTCCCGGATAACTGTTGCTCAGCATTAATATTATTTATATGTTTTTTCCTCTGACTGTGGACCTGACTATATGACAGTTAACTCCATGTACTAGGTACACCAAATGATACCGACCGCTGTCTGGTGATGATGTCAGTCTGGGCAACATCAGGGCATTCGTTTCAGGTATTGTATGTATCTGTTGAACAACGAGAAGCCCCACTCCCATCCATGTGGTCACCTGTGCTGAATGTGTTCCTTCGCACCGCCTCGGCAGCCATGTTTGATGTGGTGATGTGCAGACCTGAGGCTTTCGACGTGCTAACGTTGTCCCTCCGGCATCGTCCTTAAGGTGCAGAGGCAATCTAAGTCAACGTCCCCTTTGCTCCCCGCGCCCCACATTTCTTTCCGCCTGATCCTTCGATCGTTCCATTTGTAGTGTTACTGTGGACGTGTCTCCGCTGCCTGTTTCCCCCGGAAGCGCCGTCGGATGGTGAGCCTAGTCCAGTGCACCTCCCCCCGCACCCACGCACCTCATTAGGATGCAGAGGGGAGCCCCTCAATGCCCAACGCGAGGATGAAAGCCGCTGTTTGATGAGCGCATTAGCCCGCGCCTGTCCCTGTTTGTTCAGCCAGGCCCGCAGTCGTGCATGTCGATCATTGGTCTCCACGCCTGTCCAATCAGAGTTGACGCATGAGAGGAGTAGCTACCAGAGCTCCTTGATGTACCCGCAGTCAGAATTGGGTGCTCTGGGAACGCATTAACCCATCACCCCAGGTAGTCAGTCACATTCACAGCTCTCCTATGTATGTACTCACGCTTCTTGATGGGTTGTCCAGAGGTTTGATATCACTCTGTACACATCAGAGCCACAGAAGCAATGCAGCCACATCACCATCTGTACACCATTTGTTTATATTTTGTCCAAAATGTTGTTCATTGCCTAGCTTTTATAGTCCAAGCTGTTAAAGTCCTAGTTGTTATAGTCCCTGTTATAGTCCTAGCTATTAAATCCTAGTTGATATAGTCCTATTTGTTATAGTCCTAGCTATTAAATCCTAGTTGATATAGTCCTAGTTGTTAAAGTCCTAGCTGTGAAAGTCCTCATTGTTATAGTCCTCGTTGTTATGGTCCTAGTTGTTATGGTCCAAGTTGTTATGGTCATAGTTGTTATGGTCCTAGTTGTTATGGTCCTAGTTTTTATGGTCCTAGTTTTTATGGTCCTAGTTGTTATAGTCCTAGTTGTTATGGTCCTAGTTGTTATGGTCCTAGTTGTTATTGTCCTCATTGTTATAGTCCTAGTTGTTATAGTCCTAGTTGTTATGGTCCTAGTTGTTATGGTCCTAGTTGTTATGATCCTAGTTGTTATGGTCCTAGTTGTTATGATCCTAGTTGTTATAATCCTAGTTGTTATTGTCCTCATTGTTATAGTCCTAGTTGTTATAGTCCTAGTTGTTATGATCCTAGTTGTTATGGTCCTAGTTGTTATGATCCTAGTTGTTATTGTCCTTGTTGTTATTGTCCTTGTTGTTATAGTCTTAGTTGTTATGGTCCTCGTGGAACCTCGCACCTAAGGGAGTATGTTGCTGGGCAGTACGCTTCCTACCTCTCACCAAGGGAGTATATGGCAGTGAATGGCACAATCAAAAATACCAAAGGTGTTCTTAAGTAAATTATTTGATTTATAAAACATTTTTACACAACAGTAGTTTATTTATATAAACAAGACTTGCATGTGTTTCGCCTTACATCAAAGCAACTTTTCTTGTGGCTAGTGTGAGCACAACATTGTATTTACATATTATGTCAAGGTTATTTAAATGAAATTGTTTTCACCCTTATTGTTGTAGTCTAAATAGGCTCATAGTCACTATGAATTGTTGTTTTCAAAAAGACAGATAGAACTTTGGAGTAGATCAGTTACAGCAGCTATAGAGGGAGGATGGTTACTGATGACCCATTTTACCCTGTTAGATTCAAGAAGAAACTAGATTGTTTATGTGTTGGGATATCCATTATCTACACTCTATGCTACACTGATCCATTCTGGCTCTATTAAAGGTGCATATAAACCCCAGGTATCTAAATAATTCAAATTGTGATAAGATATGTAAACATTATTCTCAGCTTAAAGTAAGTACTATAAATAGATCCATGATTACTGCTATCGTGTTACAGCGTAATGTGCCGTTGCCCATTATCCTTTCCTTAAAGTAGAGCACTCAGTTCCAGTGCTTGACTCCGGTTGGTCTCCTTGTCTCCTAATTGCCATCTGATATACTGTATGGTAATGGATTAAGTCCTTCTGAGTTATCAAGAGGAAACAGTAAAGGAACACTCCACCTCACACTAAAACACCACCACTTGATTTAAAGTGTTGTATATGGGACATTTATCTGAATTCCTTTGTTGACATTTAACTAGACTTCATAGAATCTTAGATAATACATTTTTCAGAGCCTACATGTTTTAATATAATGACATTTTAGCTGATAAATGATATGCAAACACTGCTGACGAGTCAATCAACAGTGTAGCAATGTATTTTTATAAATGTTGTCATAATTTTGTCATCATTACAAGTTTTCATAACTACATGAGGATCAAGACACATACCAATGATCAACAGTGACAGAGTTTATGATGATAGCACCTTATCAAATATTTATATCATTACAAGGAATGCACTGAATTATAAGCAGATAAAGGTTAATGTAGCACCACATTTGGGTCATTTCTTTCTCTAAATGTAATCCATTAAAGTTTGTTATTAACTGTCTGAATTCTAAGTAGTAATGTCACTTTTGTATCATCTCAACTCACTAATTTGGTCTCATTACTTTCTATTACTCTTAGATTACTTTCTTATTAACCAATGTCTTAATTTGAAATGTTCTCTCAGCTAACATATGTAGTTATTTTAATGTGGTCATACATTGGATCATTTAGCAATTTGATATTGCATTTTACACAATGTCAAGGTATACCCACAATATAGATGTAAAAAATATATTGTTCATTACACTTGAATTTGCCTTTATTGTTATTGTGCATTGAAATGAATTGAAATGTATCATAGCAAAAAAGATGAATACATTATTCAGATCTGCATTTCCTAAATCTAAAATATATAAGACAAATCAAGAATATAATATTTTTCTTCTTTTCATTCTAGCTTTAATGCTGAATAGCACTAATTACCCCATTTGCATGTCCACCATTTTACCACTTTAATGCCTAACTTATCTAATTGATAGATTCCTTGTGTGCCATTGTAAAGCAAAACTATGAAAGGTAGCATGGTACACTAAAAGAATATGTAACTTATTTGTTTTTGTGTGATTGATTGGGTCCTGATTTTGAGACTTGTTTGACAATAGATATAGCACTCTAGGTTATATGATGTCACTGGAAACGGGTGCTGTGGTGGAAAATTGTAGGCTTACATTTAGGTGTGTTTATGCGTATTTGAGACTACATTGAGGTAGAAATCCTGTATGGATGTCAACATTTTATACATAAGTTCATGTCCATGGTACCCACAAATACATTGCATTACAGGTAGAAACAAATTTTATTACAATTAACAATTTTAACCATCAATTTTTGTGTACTTGTTAAATGTCCAAATATATTACTTCAGTAACTCTACAGTGTGGGGATAGAAGCGTCCTTATTCTATCCCCCATGCCTGCATTCTATTGACCTCTTTACCACAGTTCTTGAGCAGTTTGTCAGCCATTTTAGCTTGGACCTGTTCTGAACCAGAAACAATATAAACAAATGGCAGAATTGGAATATAAAGTCTATATATTAAATAATTTAAGTGAACAGCGTTCATTTACTCCCTATCATTGATGTAACTTGTGGCATGCGATTACATCCATCAGCTACATTAGTAATTACAATTCAGGGAACTTATAAGAATCTGCTAGAAATGGTATTCAAATGGTCATTATTTGCAACATTAGTGCTGGGTTGTGTTTCTCTGTGGTTGAGTAGCAGTGGTGTTCAGAATTGACCTGTTGCTTGTTACATCTCTTTGCCTCCTCCCTGAAATGGAAAAGCCTGGGGCTTGTTTGGAGGGGAAAAAAACTGTAGAGACAGAGTGAGACAGAGAGAGTGAGTGAGAGACCTTGGATATTCGTGTGTGGGTTTTTAGTCAACCCCTGGTGAAAAGAGACCATGCTGTGATCTCTGACGGGTGAACAAAATGTCTTGATATTCAGATCCATACTCTTCCAATGGCATTTCACTACCACCCATTAATTTCCTGGAAGTGTTTTTTGTTTTTTTTTTTATGCGGAAATCACACTGGATCCTAAGCAAAACATATTTTTCCTGGCTGGAAATGAGTTCCTTTCAGAGGCCTGAGAGCTGCACATAAATGTTTAACCTGCATGTAATAAGGAGTAATAAACATCAACTTTAACTGCGTGGACCGTTGAGTCTGATTTCATAAAGCATTTTACTGTGAGGTTGTAAGTGTGTGGAACGTTGAGTTTGTTTCTTCAGGTTTTTAGTGTGAGGCTGTAAGTGTGTGGAACTTTGAGTCTGATTTCTTACATTTTTTAGTGTGAGGGTCTAAGTGAGTGGATCGTTGAGTCTTGGCAGTGCCCAGGGTAATGCGGATTATATACTTCCTCACAGGGCAGCTGAGTGGAAGAATGAAAATGTCTGGGCTGTTGCGGTCTGAAAAGGTAAAAATACCTGAAGGGAATCATTGTGGGTCTATTGTCTAGGAACACAAATGCATAATCTGATTTTAGAGCCATGAATGCATTTCAGCAGCCCACACACCATTAGTTGGTACTGCGTCGATACAGTTTGATGTGAATGCTGCTTTTGTTAGAAACCGCAGTGACGTGAACACAGGGACCTTTCCCAATCTTTCCTGATCCTCTGCATCAGCTTTGTTACCCACACATTGGTCCCCAGACGGAGTTAAGAATAGCCCAGCATTCAACAAGACTTACCTCTCCTACTGAAGGAGAATGCCAGGACACACTTGCATAGTCAGTATACCTTGCCCACCTCAAAGCTCTCATCTCTCCTCTTTCATCACACACACACACACACACACACACACACACACACACATACACACAGAATCAAACATCAAAGGCTCCTACTTTCTTCATAGTAGCAGCTGCAGGAGTTCTGGGGGGGCAAGAGGTAATTAAATGAAAATATACAAAAACATCAAAGTGTAAAAAAAGAAAGCACATTTAAGTGATTCTTTTAGTTGGTCAATCCAAATGGCGAGATTTAAAGTGAAAAAGATTTTGAGAAAACCTGTAGACTTTGCGGCAATTTTATTGAACGGCCTTTCCTCTTCTTCCTGCTCAAATTTCATTGTCTGGGTCTGGGGGGACTGTTGCAGCTAGTAATGTCGTGGGGGAAATAATTTAATAAAGACATTACAGACCATGCAAGGAACAATAAATATGAATAGCATGATTCCCCCAGTAAGAAGTCTGCTCTAGCAAGCTGTTGCAATAAATGAGCCCATGTGCTATTTTTTGGGGTAAAATCTTTACACTTTCTATTAAATCACTTTAAGTTAAAAAAAGATGTGAGCCTCCTAGTAACTGGTAACAGCTCCTACTACCATCATGGGAGATGAGAAACCTCCTCCAGAGCAATCCCTCTAGGATTATACAATTTCACAGATGAACGAGTACACTGCAAGCACAACCAGTAATAACACTATGATGTTGGTGGTTCAAGTGTGATTAGAGCTGGCACAATTACTGCAGGCTATAACAGTGTAACTGACGGTTAGGGCGGAAAATAAAACACCTTGTCATAGCTTTTTTGGTTTGTTTCTGACTGAAGACATGGCATGTCAGTATACTGTGCAAATATCACCCAGCACACTAGCTCTGGTCTGGGGCAAGCAATGTGGCTTCTGCATCTAGTTGAACTAGCTAACTTGCTCTGGTACACACATTACATTAGCTAGCTAACTGGTATTTACTTTCTTACTTGCTAGGACACGCTTGCTAGTACAAACCCAATTAGAAAATGTGTCTTTAAAAAGAATGCTCTTGGGTCCCTGAATAGTGCAGTGGTTAAGTCTCTACCTGGCAGTTGTCTGCATTAGTGCAAAACTAGGGTTTGAACCCTGCCACAACCCTAATAGTAAAAAGTGTAATGCACATAAGGTTATCTAGAACTCTCTACAATGGGATCATACTTTTCATACATGTTACGTTCTAGTCATTTTGCAAACGCGTTTATGGACCCTAGAAAGAGGGAATTCTGCTTTCGCAGGAGCTAGACGTGATCCAAATAAATGAAAAAAATTCTTCAGAGCAACTGGAATTAATCTGAAGCAGTAAATTAGCCTAATGCAAAGATATTTCACAGTGATTTAGATAACATAATGATTCCCCACTTTATTCATTGCTTATTTTTTCACATTAATAGAAATGTAATTTAGCACTTTAGTTTGCACTTTCACATGCAACCAAAATCATTTCTGGCTTAAAAAAACTATATTATTCCATTATTTATGCAGACATATAGATGGGTGACAAATTTAAGGAAAATATTACATTAAATGTCTCAGCTTGGGCCAAAAGCTGTCAGAAAACCTTCAATGCACCTTAACATAGATTCAACCAGTCTGTGGGACTCTACAGGAGGGACGGGACACTATTCTTCCAGAAGATTCTCCCTCATTTGGTGTTCTAATTATGGTGGTGGAGAGTGCTGCCTAACACGTCAATTGGATTGAGATCTGGTGATTGTGAGGGCCATTCACATCATTTTCATACTTCAAACCAATCAGTGAACCCTCTTACCCTGTGGATGGGGGCGCTGTCATCCTGGAACAGACCCAATAATGATCCCTTATTCAAAGTCACTCAGATCCTTTCCTCTTGCCATCTTGATCCAAAATCATGTATATATACAGTTGTGCTCAAAGGTTTGCATACCCTTGGAGAATTGGTAATATATGTACCATTTGTAAAAACATGAGTAAGCAGGCAAAACACATGTCTTTTATTTTTTTATGGGATTCACATTCAACTGTAGGCCATAACAGATAGGCACAATCATAAAACAAAACATGGCAATAAAGAAAAAAATTTACTGACCCCTGTTCAAAAGAATCTTAGTTATTAGTACTGTGTATCGCCCCCTTTAGCACAAATGACAGTGTGCAGTCTTTTGTAATAGTTGTCTAGGAGGCCCCAAATTCTTGCATGTGGTATAGCTGCCCATTTGTCTTGACGAAATGCCTCCAGGTCATGCAAAGTCTTTGGTTGTCTTGCATGAACAACACATTTGAGATCTCCCAAGTGTGTCTTGATGATTTTAAGGTCGTAAGACTAGGATGGCCACTCCAGACCCTTCACCTTTTCCTGCTGTAACCACTGGAGGGTCAACTTGGCCTGGTGCTTAGGGTCATTGTCATGCTTTTTTAGTAGAACCCAAATATTTCACATTGTTTTTTTTGTATTCATTATATGCAGCCTAAAACAAGTTTAAATGGCACTAAAGGCATGGGACTTTCAAAATAAGGGATTGAAAACACGTTTCACAAAGCATTAAAATTTTTTTATCATACCATATCGCAGAACTGTACTCTAGAACCTTGTTTTTGACTTTCGTACACATGCCTTTTCTAAATAGTGTCCCAGAAGTCTGTTTTTATTTGTTATTATTGTAGCTGAGAGGGTGGTGATTACCTGGATATAAAATGCTTTATGATACCTGTTACAGAAATTAATGTTGGGCCCAAAATGTCCAAGTAGTAAAATCCGTCTGAAATCAACCTAGACCAGGAAGGGTTAACAAGGCCAAACATTCTGGGTATGTAAACTTTTGATCAGGGACATTTGGCTGATTTCTGTTATTATTATGATTTAAAAAGAAGCCAAACAACTATTTGATAATAACTGGCTTCATATGATTTTGCATGATCAGTCATATTTTCCAAATAAATGCCAACATTTCAATTTTTCTGCAAGGGTATGCAAACTTATGAGCACAACTGTACATGCCACAAAGTATGATAGGACATTATGTTGCTTAATTGTATCGAGCAGTACACCTGTATGGAAGCATCCACACGTCCAGTGCGCCAGAACGGTAGCACTGACAGTGCGGTACGCATTTACTACGTGTTTTTTTTGCTTATTATTGTTTGAATTTTTGTTCATCCTGCACTGTTCCTCATACAGAACGATCAACAAGTACTTTTAGATATTTTTTCATGATTGAACACTTTTACATTACTCAACGGAGCGACTGCTGCAATTATTTTGTTCTGCCGCTGATCAGTTCACCAAATTTCCGACGGAAGAGAAAGAAGAGGGGCAAACGTGTGGGTGTCCTATGTAGATCTCGGATGAGATACTGCAATCTGCCGTTACCGATCGTTCTACTCGCAAGTGTTCAATCCCTGGAGAATAAAATTGACGAACTACACACACGGATTAACTTTCAACTGGATATTTCAAACTGCTGCGAGCTAGCGTTTATGGAATCATGGCTGGATCCTACAGTGTCGGGCTCGTGCGTCACCCCTTGCTGGCTCTTCTGAACATCGGAGTCAGGTAAACGTAAGGGCGGAGGGGTCTGCATTATGGTTAACTCTCACTAGGGAATGGATGTTGCATTGCTATCTACACATTGTTCACCAGACCTGAAGCTACTGTCTGTAAAGATACAGCCCTTCTACCTTCCGTGAGAATTCACCTCAGCTATTATCACAGCAGTCTATATTCCCCTGCAGGCTGCTAAAATGCGCTCACTGGAAGTCCTATATGGAGTAATAAATGGACTAGAGGATGCACACCCTGAGCCAGCTGCGATTGTTGTTGGCGATTTGAATAGAGCCGATATGAGGAAAGTTTTACCAAAATACCACCAACACATTAACATAGCTAAACGGGGCGATAAGACTCTTGACCAATGTTTTTCAGTACAGAATGGTTACACACCTATCCCTGCCCTGCAGGGAGGCAGACCACAACTCAGTGCTGCTCCTCCCATTCTATAAAGAATGCCTCAGACAGGAAAAAAACATTTTCTCAGAGAGTTCGATGCTGGAGTGAGGCATCCATTACTGCCCTACAGGAATGCTTTGAAACAACGAATTGGCAGTTGTTCTGTGATGCAACCAATGGGAACATCGATGAACTCACAGACTCTGTCTCAGCATTTAGTTGTGCTCAAAAGTTTGCATACCCTTGGAGAATTGGTAATATATGTACCATTTGCAAAGAAAACATGTGTGCGGGCGGCAAAACACATCTTTTATTTCTTATGGGATTCACATTCAACTGTAGGCCATAACAGAATGGCTCAATCATAAAACAAAACATGGCAACAAAGAAAAAAATGAACTGACCCCTATTCAAAAGTCTGCATACCCTTAGTTCTTAATTCTGTGTATTGCCCCCTTTAGCATTAATGACAATGTGCAGTTTTTGTTATAGTTGTCTATGAGGCCTCAAATTCTTGCAGGTGGTGTAGCTGCCCATTCGTCTTGGCAAAATGCCTCCAGGTCATGCAAAGTCTTTGGTCGTCTTTCATGAACTTCACGTTTGAGATTTCCCTAGTGTGTCTCTATGATATTAAGGTCAGGAGACTGTGATGGCCACTCAAGAACCTTTACCTTTTTCCTGCTGTAACCACTGGAGGGTCAACTTGGCCTTGTGCTTAGGTCATTGTCGTGCTGGATACTCCAAGAGCGTCCCATGCGCAGCTTTCGTGCAGAAGAATGCAAATTGTCTGCCAGTATTTCCTGATAACGTGCTGCATTCATCTTGTCATCAGTTTTCACAATATTCCCCGTGCCTTTAGAGCTCACACACCCCAAAAACATCAGTAAGCCACCACCATGCTTCAAAGTGGGGATGGTATTCTGTTCACTATAGGCCTTGTTGACCAATCTCCAAATAAAGTGCTTATGGTTGTGACCATAAAGCTCTATGTTGTCTTGTCACTGCAAATTACAGTGTGCCAGAAGCTGAGGCATGTCAAGGTGTTGTCGGGCATATTATAACCTGACTTTTTTGTGGCATTGGTGCAGTAAAGCCTTCTTCCTGGCAACTTGAAACAACCACACCATCACCTTTTTTCTAGAGCAGCCTGTATTTCTCTTGAGGTTACCTGTGTGTTTTTCTTTGTATCCCGAACAATTCTTTCAGTTATGGCTGTAATCTTGCTTGGTCTAATTGACCTTGCCTTGGTGTCAATAGATCCCTGAATTTTACACTTCTTAATAAGTAATAGAACAGTACTGACTGGTATTTGCAAGGCTTTTTAGAATCTTTTTATTTAATTTTCCATCTTTATAAAGTTCCATTACTGTCAGCTCGGTTAGGGGAACAAGGAGGAGCGGATTGCGGAGTCGTTGTAGACGTGTTTATTTATTTGAGCTGCACAATGCTCATAAAGGCGAGACAACACAGTGACATGGAACAATGCCTGACAAGTGAGGGGAGCAGAGGAGGAACATTTAAACACATATTGATGACCTAATTGGGACTTGGTGTGAGAGACAATTGATGACAAGACAATTGAAGGGGACCGGGATGAGTTCATGGCAAGTGGGAAGGTGGAGAATGCGGGAGATGGCGGAGCAGTCAGTCACCTCACCGTCACAATTACCTTGTTGTGCTGGTCTTTTGATATTTCTTTTCTGCTCCCCATGGCTCTGTATTTACCCTGCTCAGTACATCCATGTGAGAGCTAACAAACTTTATATACACACACACACACACACACACACACACACACACAGTAATTGCAATTTAAAAAGCCACATGTGTGGGAAATTCACCTTTGATTGCCATTTTTACATGTGCCTGTCACCTTGTGTGTCTGTAACAAGGCCAATCATTCAAGGGTGTGTAAACATTTGGGTCTGTCACCGTTCTTGTTTAAATAGGAGCCAAACAACTACGTGATAATAAATGGCTTTGCTTCATATGATCACTATTGTTAAATAAAATACATTTTATTTGCATGACCGGTCCTATTTTTAAAATCAATACAAACATTTCACAATTTCACAAACTTATGAGCACAACTGTACAGCCGCTCACTTTTTCAGTTTTTTCCTTTTATCTGCCACCTGTCTATATTGTGGTCACATATTGGTACTGCAAGTCAAACACTCTACACTGTGGTCATTTAATGCATTCTCATTACACTCTTCACTACCTGTCGTGCCATTCCTTTATCCTCCTGTCTCTAAAGACACACTCTTTAATAGCACCTCTTTGTGAAAGATCACTTGACCGCATTGAGGCTTAATCAGACACGGTGTCGGGAACGGTTCAGGAACATGCCGTGATTACAGGAGACACCAGAGCTACTCCTATCAAATGCTGAGTTGGTTGGAAACAGACATGTATTGAGTGGGTGACGAGGTGAAACGGTATAGGCCAGTGTATGTCCCGGCCTGAACATTGTGTCACTTTCTCTTCTTCGTCCTTTGTCTGTGTGAACACATAGCAGTGTATAAAAGTGTGGCGTTTGAAGTAGGTTCATTTTCTCATCATGTAAACATTTAAGTGAGAACATCTGGTTTAGTTAAACGGCTGTGCCATGAAAAAGGGGTAAATTAGGATTAGCCGATACAAGATCTGATCATGATAATGAACTCTGACGACGGCGTGTTGGCATAAAATGGCACCTGAAAATGGTTTGCATATGTTTCACCGAAATTAAAAGTCACTTAGTTATCTGTTATAACACGTAGATGAGCAGAATGCAACCATTTGTGGATGTGATTCATCCATAATGCACTGGCTTGAAAGAAGATGGCTGTGTGAGAATGTAACACCAACTTCCTCAAAGTGGGAAGTTAGGATAGTTATCCAGAGCTAATCACAGGCTCTTAATGTCTTGTTTCATGTTCCTGTTCACTTTGAGTTCCCTTTGAGCTAGGTTGATTATCTTGTCCCTGTATTGGAAGGTGCAAGAGCTGTATCATATTTTGTCAGAATACATCTGGCTGAATGAGCCGACATCAGCTGAACATCGGTTGTGTTAGCTTCATAGTGTAATCTGGGTTGTCAAATTGCTATGCTGTTACATCCTAGCAGTAATTACATCACACTGCTACTAAAAGAAAGTGGCATATAGGAGAATAGCTATTAGACTGAAAAGGTCCATTCTCCATATGGTATGTTGTAAACAAGAAAATAGCAGACGAGGGAGTTGCAGAAGTAACCAATAAGAAAAGAGTTAGAGACGTGATAAGAAAGCATTATTTTACTGATTATTTGAGGAAGGCCGAAAGGATGGAGATTATTTGCCCAAAAATGTACTCTGTAAGAATGCGTAAGTAGGATTTAAACAACAGAGGAAAGAAGACTTGAAAGGATTTGCCTGTGATCAGTGACACTGTTCCACTCTGTTAAAGAAGCTCATTTGTGTGACAGCCAGCCTTCTTAAAATAATGCTGTGGGTCTATCCATCTTTCTGTGTCTCATTGTATTCGACAGCATCACCGCAGTGCCAGAAAACATCTTCAGCCAGGATCACCCTTCAGATTTCTTTGACACACTCTTTCATGCCTTTTGAGACCATATATAAAAGAAAGAATTGCCGCTTTTTGTTGAATTGTCATCTCTTGTTTGTGATTCAAAAAAATATATAGAACAGTCTCTAGTGTAATTACATGACATCAGTTAAATATCTTGACAAACCTCTCGCAGCCTGATATAAAATATCTTACTGAGATCTTGTGTCTCACTTGGAGCTCGATCTGTGGAGCCAAAGCCCTCAGGAGACTAAATGACATCACTTGAACTGGAAGTCAAATCCCTTTGTGCCGGTTGACATAACTTTAATTTGGCTTTCACTGTAAGCATGCTATTTTGGCTAACGTAATCTAATGTTTGGGAGCCCGAAGTAAAGTGCTAGGGAGTTTTTGGGGCTGCACTTGCTCGTTGTTAAATCCTTTGTGGGCTGAGTGTATTTAAGCGGCAGGGTGAGTCATGCCAGAGCTCAAATTCCCAGCTTTACGGAGGCTCGAAAGAGAAGGGAGAAGAAAGGGAGAAAAGGCACAAAGGCTAAGTCACAACTGTTTCTCCCTCCACCCACGAGACATTGGGACGAGAGGACTTGCTCAGCCAATCACAAGCCATTTACCCGGTCTCCACAAGTGACCCTTCAATCACAGCTGTTATCAGTTTACCTCAGTTTTTCGTCAGGCTTTAACTGCCATGTAAATCAGCTAAGTGTCGCTAATACCGGCCCAGTAGTGGTCGCCTCTCAGAGGAGTGCAGTTACCCAACCTGCCCTGTGCTGTTTCTGACAGGGTGGCCACTGACTATTGATGAGACAGAACTCCCACCCTCTGTCTGTCGCTCTTGGTCTCACCCCTTTCTCTTTCTGCAGTAGATAGGCCTTTCCCCGACTGGTAAGAGCCCTGGCCAAGACACGACAGACGCATAAAGACAGACCAATGCATAAAACGGGCATATTTCACATACCCGCGTGACTCAATGTAAAAATTGCTTATTTAAAAAAAAAAGAAGGCTATTTTGTCAATAAAAATGGAACAGGAAGAAGCCACTGCTGTGTCTGATTCCCTTCAGCTAAATAGCCACAGACAGTTCCCGTTACATGCGGGCATAGAAAAAGGCATGCAGTTAAAACCCCAGACTTTCAGATGAAAATGAACAAGCAACAGTGCATATACACGGTGAAGCCCCCACCTCGGTCACGAAGTCCGAAATCCACAGAGCGTCCAATGTGCCGCACATAGAAGACCACTGGCCCTGATCACTGAACACCGGGTGTTTCCTCTCCACCCTCTCTCCTCCCTCGCTCTCTCCTTCCCTCCCTTTGTCTTTCCCATTTTGGGCACACTTGTTAATGCCTCTCTTGGTTTGTGTCAGACGCGGTTTGGGTGGTTCCTTTTTACAGAGGCTACGGTGTTAGCGTGCGCTGTTCCTTTGTCGGTGTTGTCATAGGCCTTGTGTTAGGACTGGAGATACTGTTTCTGCCCTGTAATTGGATCCGCCCAGGACCTACTGTACTAGGTGCACTGGCTGACTGTGAATTGACTGGATTGTCCAAGAGCGCTGAGCCGGAGGATCGATTCTGACAGTTGACAAACAGCCAAACCATAGGCCAATCTGTGGTGCAGCTCTTTGGGATTCAGCAAATAGACGTATTTCCCTTTATCCTTCAAACCACAAGAACTTGACCTTGGTTGTGGGCTTCACACCTGAGCGTATATTGGATCCAACTGAACGGGGAAGCAATAATGAAACTCCCCACCACCACACATCTTTCCAGAGTAGCTACTTTCTCTATGACGGCGTTGCTGCTGTTTTATAGATTTGCTTTAACATTCCCGTTCTTTCGTCTTATTTTATCAATAGCCATTGTGTACTTTACAGTCAAGTAGAAAATTGTCATTCCGGGTTAGCGAGTGTGCAATTTATTACACAACGTGCGCCATAGTGTTTATCCAGCTGCTGTCTCTGTTGTAACAGCAGACATGGTGATTGCGCACAAGGCCTATGCAGGCTGGGTGAGGCATACTACAGCATGCTGGGAGTTTTAATATGTGGATTGATAGCCCTTGTACATCTCAGCCAGCATACTTAAGGAAAGCATTTACAACCCTGTAATGCTGAAAAACTAAACCTGGTGGAATATCGCACGACTAATTTGGTCAATTGGCAACAGGTGAGTAAAATCATTGGGTATTAAAAGATAATTCCAGAGAGGATGTGCCTGTCAGAAGTGAGGATACTGAGGGGTTCTGTGAAAGACTGCACAGGCAAATAGAGCAACAATTTAAGAATAAAGTTTCTCAGTGTCAAATTGCAAAGAGTTTCTGAGGTGAATAATGTCATTGAAATATTCAGAGAATCTGGAGAAATCTCTGTGTGCAAGGGACAAGGCCAAATGCAAATATTGGATGACCTTGATCATCGGGCCCTCTGATGGCACTGCATGAAAAACAGACACAATTCTGTAGTGAACATCACTGCATGGGTTCAGGAACACTTCTGTGTCTGTGAACACAGTACATCGATGCATAAATGCAAGTTAGAACTCTACTATGCAAACAAATAACATACAGCTCCGGGAAAAATTAAGAGACCTCTGCACCTTTTTCTTTATTTTCCAAAAAAGTTGAAAAGGAAAATTTTGAGTGAGGAACTGATGTATTCAAATTGCAGTGGTCACTCAATTTTAAACCTTCTGTTTCTCACTCAAAACCATCCTTTTGACAGTGGTAGATATTATATAAACAAGATCCAGAAACACCGCCGCATTCTCTGGGCCTGAGATCATTTAAGATGGACTGAGGCGAAGTGGAATACTGTCCTAGGTCTGACTAATCAAAACTTGAATTTCTTTTTGGGAATCATTGATGCTGCCTCTTCCAGACTAAAGAGGAGAGGTAACATCCAGCTTCTTATCAGAGCACAGTTGAAAAGCCAGCATCCGTGATGGTATGGGTGTGCATGAATGCACATGGCATGGGTTACTTGGACATCTGTAAAAGCACCATTAATGCTGAACAACAGATTCCGGTTTTGAAGCGACATGCTGCCATCCAAACACCGTCTTTTGTAGGGAAGGCTTTGCTTATTTCAGCAAGACAATGCCAAGCCACATTCTGCACGTATTACAAACGCATGGCTCCATAGTAAAATAGTCTGGATGCTAAACTGGTCTGCTTGCAGTCCAGAACTGTCACCTTGAAAACATTTGGCGCATTATGAAACAAAAAATGCAACAAAGGAGACCCTGAACTGTTGAACAGCTGAAATCCTATATCAAGCAAGAATGGGAAAACATTTCACTTTCAAAATTACAGCAATTGGCCTCCTTAGCTCCCAAACACTTACAGAGAGTTGTTCAATTAAGAGGTGATGCAACACAGTGGTAAACACAGGTTAGCCCTAACACTGTCCTAACTTTTTTTAAACGTGTCACTGGCATCAAATTCAAAATGTGCATGTATTTTTCCCAAAACATTAACATTTCTCAGTTTCAACATTTGATATTTAATCTTCGTACAATTTTTTTATTAAATATAGGGATACATTATTTGCATATCATTGCATTCTGCTTTCATTAGCATATTACGCATCATTCACACTTTTTTAGAAACATCTTTGCACTATGAAATAATCTATATCCATCTGCTAATATTGCCTTTAGACGCATAGCTTGTTTTGGCAATTCTTTGGTCTGTTTTTAGGTTTGTTTTTTTACAGGGTGAAATAAGAATGGTGGCGTGTTCACTTCTGATTGATAATGGACCAAGTGGAGGATAAAGGGATAAGATGTGCTAACAGAGTTTACGCTGTTTGTGTCCTGTAATATTTTCAAATGGCAGCAGGAGTCAGCATGAATCAGTCCCATGGTCCAGTGCCTCCCATTTGTAATGTTACTGTAGTCATTATAGGTTGTCAACATATGCATGATTAATGACTCGGTTGGCCTTGGTGTCAACGAACATGATTAGCAACCGTATAGGAGCATATGCTCAACTGCTATGGGCTCCATAAATTAGCATGCCCTCCACATGACTCTGCCAAGCTAAGTGTTTTTAAAAAATCAACAAACATTTCACAGTACAGGCTAAAAAGACATTGTGGCTGTCCTGATGAAAACCTCAGGTGTAACAGTCCCTGATTTACTCTGAAGACAATCTGACCGCAAACGTATTTAAAATAGTTGTTTGAATGTTTTTTCAATGTTGTTTCACGGATGGTACGTTGGTCACTCTAAACTTGTGGGCAACTTACATGCAATTGTTCGCAGATGACAGTAGTCGGTCCTGAGTGTGACCAAACAGGTGTTGTGTTTCCCCTCAACCACTCGCACTGTTCAATTTAGAATTCAACAATTAGGTGCACCGTCTAATATTCATCGTCTCTAACTTTTTTCTATTCAACGCTGAGCAGCTACCAAGGTTACAGGGGCTTTGCTGGTGTACACGATTATTCTCAAGGTTTCACTGTCTGCCTGCAAATACAAAACAGAACCTACTATACTGCAACTCAGAATCCCCAGGGGTCCATGGACTCTCCAGAACCACCCCCCGCATACATACATACATTCATACATGCTCACATAAGGTATGTGCATATGAGAATGGATCCTTCTTAAGGGGTGGCAAGGACAGGCCTATGGGGGGAAAGGAAACCACAACGTCTTGTTTGTGCGTGATAAACCTTCCTAACACTGATTTGTTTTCTACGTGCATATTAATCTGAAGGCGGCTGGGATCAAAGGCAGGCGTGCAGGAAGAGAAGTGCAGAAGCACTATGACTTATGCAGATGCAGAGGCGGCCTTCTTCACACACGTGCCTCCACATGTCCTCCCTGGCGCTCTGCATATTTCATGGTCCTTATTACTATTTCAGATGTTTCCTTTTATGCTCGCTCCTATCCACTCCTGCTGTCTCTTCTCGTTTTCTTGCTGCAGATGCAAAATAGAGAAAACTACAATTCCCAACATTTCCGGTGGGCCAGACTGGACCTTTGAGTGTGTAGTTACTCTTATCTAGCAGGCTTATAAAGACTCATGGCTGTTTGCTAGAGAATGTGGTCTTCTCCAAGCTCGTGTGTGCTGGCCCATACTCTCTGTTTGAGCGAGTGACGTAATGAGAGGCAGGAACGGCTTGGCAAGGTGAGCTTTAGAGCACACGTGTCTTATTCTTTGACTTTCTCAACCCCCCTGCTGCAATGAGGCCATAATCAAAGATTGGACATCTTATTTTGAGGTGGAAATTGAATGATAAAAGTTGGAATGTCATCTTGTTAATGACCAAAGTCGTTGCAGGCTCTTTCCATTTCCCCTAGTGTTTAGTTTACATGCAACTAGACCATCTACTAGGGGAGATATCTCTGACCCAAACTCCTATGGCAAGCGGTTTTAACATTTATTCGCTAGGCTGGATATTCCTTACAGATATCTGCAACATAATTTTGCCTAGTCAAAACTCAAATTCAAGATATCTATAATGTCATTCTGACTAGTCAAAACAACAGTTGGAGATATCTGTAATTCAGTTTTGACTAGTCAGTTTTAAACGACTTTTGTCTTTAATGTGTATGGGGTTTCTCATTAAAGATGTCTTTAAATCAATTGCAGATATGCGCAATGTCTATTGTTGATATCGTCAACTGAATTAAGACTGGATGACTGGATGTTCCAGATATCTATAGTGATATTCTGACTAGACACGATTCCAGTTCAAGATATCTTAAATCCCTTCAATTTAAGATATCTATATCGTTGTTCTGCGATATCCTAAATAAAGTTTAACTAGTCATTGCTGATATCTGTAATTCAACTAGTCAAAACTGAATTTTTAACTGTAGTTTTGACTAGTCAGAATGACGTTACAGATATCTTGAATCAAAATTCTGACTACTCACAATGTAAATACGACTATTCAAAATTACATTGTTGATATCTGTCATGTTAATTCCAGATAGTCAAGCCTAGTGAATAAATGTTAAAACGGCTTGCCATAAACTCCCCTCTGTTAGCTGTGCCTGTTGGACCGGGAAAGGCTTTGGTGGCATAGTGCCATGTTTCAGCAACATATGGACGGACAGGCTCCTGTCAACCAAATTTCTTTTGAGCCGTCACACGATGGTCATTCATGCAGGTTTGTGCTGCACATATTTTATTATTGTATCTTACTCATATTTTTTTGCAATTCAGTGTTATTCATACTGTATATTTACTGTATTTATCATATCCACCTACGTCATGTACATTACACCTGTACTAAATATTATTTATTTATTCCAGCATTGTTTGCACTCTGCTATTAATATACATCCACTGTCATTATATAAATAATAATACATACACAATAAGATTTATTTCCAGCAGCCTTTAAACCCTGCTCATTGCACTGTCTGAACAGTCTTACTATGCTGTTGTTTGGTTTATTATGTATATTTATGTGTACTGTATATTGCATTATGTGACTCTTGTTGATTGTCCTTTGTTTAAGTCTTTTATGAGTAAGCACATCATGAGTCTGTATAATCCAGAGTCATATTCCTCGTATGTGTACACATACCTGGCGAATAAAGCTGATTCTGTTCAATCCTTTTCGAATGGATAAACAAACGTTTATTTGAGTGAGTTATGAGCCTGCCGTAGACCCCAAGACATTTCTGTGAGCACAGCGTCTGTTTCAGAGGTGAGACTGCCTCAGCCCGGTGGAACATTGAGGCAAAGTGATTTCCATAATCAAGACGTTAGAAACGGAGATGGACATACTCACTGAATGTAGAACCACATCTTCACACGTTCTCGTTAACACATCCTCAGGCTACAGGGCTGTTTTGCAGTATGTCCATTTATGTTGGTCTTAGCTCTCTTTCTAAACCCCCAACCCCCTCCAACACACATTATGGCTCTGCTCCCTATGTGCTGGAGAAAGCTGTTGAGATGGTAAGTTAAGGAGGGAGAGCTGAGGGGAATACTGAAAGCATCTTTTCGCAGTGCGCACTACAGGTACAGAGGAGAACAGAGGAGATCCACCTGCAACTATGAAAATACCTCGATGCTGCTACAAAGGAGAGACCATCCCCTGGCAATAATGAGGGGGAGGGAGGAGGGGGAAGAGTTAAAAGGATATAGGAGCGAGTTAAGAGAAGTGACAGAAAGCCCACAATCCCCATAATGCAGCTTAAATGTTCAAGAAACTGACTAGTTTGTTTAGAATACGGCATACATTTTCCAGAACAGGGGTATTCAACACTTACACTACAAGGTTTAGAGCCTGCTTGTTTTCTGTTCTGACCACATCTTTAGTTGCACCTGGCATCTCAGGTTTAAATCGATCCTTGATTAGTGCGTTGAAATGAAAATGATTGAAACTAGCCTCGAGGTCCAGAGATGAGATTGAGGGTTCAGCGCACAGTTAAATCTATCCTAAACGTTGTATAATACTAATGTAAAGAGATTTGAAAATAAAATAAATAATTCATAAGTTATGAACATAAATATTCATTATATACATATAGTACAATGTAAATGTAGAATGATTCCGTCTACATACGTATTGGCCCCCTATAAGAAGGTTGGGCGGAGATTGCGTATCATTGTCTCCGATGAGGAGAACAATATATAAAGATAACTGTCATGCTGGGAGGATTTGTTTCTGCTGTGTGGCATCTAGACACTGGCAGGGCACAGCTCGTTACACTCTCCTGTCAATCAAAACCTCAGTCATCCTGCTACTGCGCACTGATTGGCTCCGACCATCTATCTGGTTATCTGGGTTCCAAGGGAGGACATCATCTTGATGAATGTTTGGCTTATAACAACTAATGCTTAGTTAATGGTGCTTGCCCTGTCATTGCTAGTTTTGAAAGTAATTTTGGGGGGAATGGGGGACTACTTTGCTGGCTACATTAATACGGACAAACATTATCTATGGACTTCACCAACAAATCAAGAATATATGCCAGAAGGTTGCATGCCAAAGGTAGTTAACACCAACTGGGCACTTGCTTAATGCGTTCCTTTTCTCCATCTTGCTAACAACTCATTTATTGTATTTTATTGAAGCAGATAAGACAGACACAGGCAGTGACCAAGTTCCTCTATGTTAACAAAGTGTGTCATTGAAACTACACCCTAGTTACTGTTGCCGTGGGCCAGCTTTTCAAGAGTAGCTCATCAGTGCTATGTCTGACCAGACAGAAGACAGACAGATACCAGCAGTAACAGAAAGACACCAAACATAACATATGCAGAAAGCTATTGATAACACAATTGAATCATTCATTTAGTCAATTGTATATTGACATTCTGAAGACCTTCACTGCCCCCAGGCTTAGTACTGGGAATTATTTCTGTCTTGTCTTTCTTTCCTATAAAGTATTAACATTTTGTAGAGGAATGATCAGTTGTGGGTGAATGACCATTACATGTCCCATCAGATTTGCATGTAAAATTGCTGACATTCATACCTTGTTCAAGTGTTATGAACAGACCACGAGGCAAGATAAATGACACTGTTAAATTTAAAGTAGATTTCCAGAGCATATGCAATCATGGCTTTGAAAAATTAACACCATTTCATTTTCGTGCTCCAAGGAGGGAACGTCTTCGGCTGATTTCTACAATTGAGCTGGCAGGCACCTGACCCAGCCCAAGTTCTCACTGGGGTGCAATGTGACCTGTCCTCTCACCATCCCAGACAATGCTAAATAACCCTTTAACCCACCATAAAATCTCCCACAACATGTTACCCCATGTGTTTTGTGTACCCAAACATCAATCGCTACATTGTTCCACACATTGGGAAAGGTTTATGAGCATACAGTTCAGCTGAGTTGCTAGCAATGACACACAGGACAACAAGGCATTTCTTGCTTGATTTAAAGTTAAATTATTATAAAAAGGGTGTAGTCTGACAAAAAAAGTGTGTAATAAGAAGTGGCTGGCTCAGGCTTGACGGGATGTAATAAAAACGTTCGTTTACTTGATCAAACACCAAAAGGTATGTTGTATTTGATTCGCTACATTCAGTAGTCAACAAATACTTACCACTAATAGAATGATACAGTCCCTCACTGCTTCAAATGGTAGGTGTTCTAGCCTGGGGATGACGTTAAGGTTGTTATTGATCGGTGCTTTTCAATTACAAGGATTATCATTGTCCATCTGTACCAGTGACTAGCCTGTTCTGGCAGTGTTCAGCTGTAATGAACATTGTGGCTGTTGAGACCAAGACTAACATTCCTTAGGAACTAAAATGTCTTAAACATTTGTGAGACCTTATTCCTGAGTATTATCAGTAGCTCTTTGCCAAAATGTTGTTAGTGGGGAAAACAATTTATGGTCTGATATTAACAACGATGAGCACTGGCATGCTTGTTAGCTTTCCTGCTGAAACGCTTGTTTTTGAGTTGTTCTAAATGGCTACAGATGTATGCATTATAAATATTCATATGAATCCGAGATGATGCAGTATAATGATGTGGCGGGTGTCCTTTCTTCAGTTCTTGTGAGATGATCCTTAAACAAGCTGAGTGGATGACTCGCATTCCTACTGTTGCAGTGCAGAGTCTGACCTTTAAGGAAAGCACTGTTCATTAATTCATGGGGCCCACAGACCCCAGATGGCTGCTGAAATATGTACTGCAGGGCAAAGTTTTGACTAGGTGTGTGTGCGTGCGTGGAGGGGGTATTGTCCGACTGAGCGAGATCGAATGGCTTGTGTCGCAGCCAGGACCATTCAGTATTTGAGGTCGTGGGGGCATAGCCTGTGCAACCATCCATCTACATAAGGGCAGGATTATGAAATCATATGCCCCTAGGGTTTCTTTTTTAAATAGAACCCACTGTTCAAGAACATTCACCTTTCTAATGGAGCCAATAACAGTCTATTTTACAATGATGCCATCAAAAACATTTTGAGGATTTCCTTACTTGGTTAAACAAGATTTTGTGTGGCATTTTTAAATGCAATTCGTGTAATTCTGTGTCATTTATATTACAAAAGGCATCAGCGCAATCTTTTAAAATTGTGCTAATGCCTTGACCGAAATTTGCGTCTTCTCTGACATTAACATACTAATAAAAAATCTATCAGTCCTGAATGAAAATGTATCAGTAAACAGCCAGTAAACAGAGTTTTAATAGTTACAATAGAAACTATGATCTACAGTAGGCTCCTACTACATTGTCCAGCATCAATGCATGAAGAAGAATCTTAAGGCTATGAGTTATTGCACTGTAGACCTTGCTACTTGGCACTCGTCTCACAAGTGATTGCTAACTAGCCTCAGGCTGTTTTGTTGACCACCCACAGCTACCATCTACTGCTTAGCGTTTTATCTTGATCATCTAACTGATCATTTACACACCGTACCCCACTTAGAAGTGGTCAGTGTGAACGTCAAAATTGCTAATCGGAAAAAGGCGCTAATTACTATTGGGCCTGAGTGTAAACCAAACGCCTATATGTGCCCGAGCCGTTAGGCTCTTTACCAGTTTGGTTTCTTTTGTTTTCTTGGGAATAGTTAGTCTTGTTTTTTTCAGCTGTAGGCATATGTTTTACAAACTGTAGCCTATAATTTTCTCATTATTGTATTAAGAAATTCAGGAAAGACCAACTGACAGCCTCAGCCAACCATAGAAATATAGTCCTTGGATAGACCCTATATGGCATTTACCATTCAAGTCAGGATGGGCAAACATTATTAATGTTTAAGAGTCAGATTGGTTCCCCAAACTTTTTAGGCACAGTAAAGGGATACAGTATACATACTCTATCTCTATGGTCACAAAAGCTAATATTTTTATATTTAGCTGGCGTTCATCCATACTGTCAAATGGTGAACTTCAGGTTATGAACACTATTGAAATAGACTGTTTATTTATTTTTTATCTTCCACTCAGGACGATACAGGCTTGGTCCCAAGAGCATCAGCACCTGAATTAACTACACTTTAGCTGAAAACAACCAGTTGTCTGTCTGACCCACCGAAGTAGAATTTGACATATTTGTGCTCTTTCCTAAATGGACTCGTTCTCCAGATTCTGACCAGTGGTCTCGTCATGAATGCAGACCAGAGATATTAGTGAGGGAGTGATACAGTCAGAGACAGAGTCAATGAACAAAGCTTTGCAGGAGGTTTAAGTGACCTTTTGATAGAAATCGATTGGGCTTTGGGAGCCACTTTCTTAATGGGAAGACTAATGCCCAACTCTTCAGTCAAAGAAGCAGGGTGTTTGATCATGTGCCAGCTCCCCTGTCCAAAACAGTCAGAGGATAGGGAGGACCACTGAGTACAATGTGTTAAAATCCTATTTAATGTCCTGCTGGCACTAGAATACAGTTACTGTGTATTGAAATGGTCAAATTGACTTTTTACAAATACAATTTAATTTATTTTAATTTACAGTGGGGCAAAAAAGTATTTAGTCAGCCACCAATTGTGCAAGTTCTCCCACTTAAAAAGATGAGAGAGGCCTGTAATGTACACTTCAACTATGAGAGACAAAATTTGAAAAAAAATCCAGAGAATCACATTGTAGGATTTTTTATGAATGAATTGGTAAATTCCTCAGTAAAATAAGTATTTGGTCACCTACAAAAAAGCAAGATTTCTGGCTCTCGCAGACCTTTAACTTCTTCTTTAAGAGTGTTAAGGATTAAATTATTTCCATATCCTGATTTATCCATTATTCTGCTAATTCACTGTAATAAATGGACTGTTTAGACTAGGCCTATATTTTGCTTTAGACTGTTCATGGTTGCCACATATAGAAGGAGAGTTAGGTCACCATGCCCTGTTATTTGATTTTGTTATGGCCTGGACTGAAGGAGCCAGGCCTAAAACCTATCTTATCTATGGCCCTGTACAGATGGCTCCAAGGTGAAGTTGTCTGTGTCTCCTCTGTTTTTCCCATTCGGGTAGGACAGAGACCAGGGGTAGCTCAGGTTAGGAGGTCTGTTAACTATGACCTAGAACTTTGGTTGCCATGACAATATAGAGTGCTATCTTGTTTTACGATTAGTATGACACCTTGTTTTGTATGTATGTTATAGCATAAGAGATAATATTTGCAGGAGCTGACCAGGGGGGTATAAAAAGGAGAAAGCCATAATGAAATGCGAAGCAGTCTGTCATGGCATTACACTGTTCATCTTTTGTAATGTTGTGATGATTGTTCCCGTGGATCCAGGTAATCAAACTTGAAATAATCAACTGTTATATGAACGACTGAGAAGTTCTTTATTTGAATAAATTGCGAACATTTTCCATCTTCTGCAAGAGGCTCCTCTGTCCTCCACTTGTTACCTGTATTAATGGCACCTGTTTGAACTTGTTATCAGTATAAAAGACACCTGTCCACCACCTCAAACAGTCACACTCCAACCTCCACTATGGACAAGACCAAAGACCTGTCAAAGGACACCATAAACAAAATTGTAGACCTGCACCAGGCTGGGAAGACTGAATCTGAAATAGGTAAGCAGCTTGGTGTGAAGAAATCAACTGTGGGAGCAATTATAAGAAAATGGAAAACATTCAAGACCACTGATAATCTCCCTCGATCCGGGGCTCCACGCAAGATCTCACCCTGTGTGGTCAAAATAATCACAAGATTGGTGAGCAAAAATCCCAGAACCACACGGGGGGACCTAGTGAATGACCTGCAGAGAGCTGGGACCAAAGTAACAAAGGCTACCATCAATAACACACTACGCCGCCAGGGACTCAAATCCTGCAGTACCAGACGTGTCCCCCTGCTTAAGCCAGTACATGTCCAGGCCCGTCTGAGGTTTGCTAGAGAGCATTTGGATGATCCAGAAGAGGATTGGGAGAATGTCATATGGTCAGATGAAACCAAAATATAACTTTTTTGTAAAAACTCAACTCGTCGTGTTTGGAGGTGAAACAATGCTGTGCTGCATCCAAAGAACACCATACCTACTGTGAAGTATGGGGGTGGAAACATCATGCTTTGGGGCTGTTTTTCTGCAAAGGGACAGGACGACTGATCCGTGTAAAGGAAAGAATGAATGGGGCCATGTATCGTGAGATTTTGAGTGAAAACCTCCTTCCATCTGCAAGGGCATTGAAGATGAAACATGGCTGGGTTTTTCCGCATGACAATGATCCCAAACACACCGCCCGGGCACCGTAGGAGTGGTTTCGTAAGAAACAGTTCAAGGTCCTGGAGTGTCCTAGCCAGTCACCAGATCTCAACCCCATAGAAAATCGTTGGAGGGAGTTGAAAGTCTGTGTTGCCCAGCAACAGCCCCGAAACATCAATGCTCTAGAGGAGATCTGCATGGAGGAATGGGCCAAAATACCAGCAACAGTATGTGAAAATCTTGTGAAGACTTACAGAAAACATTTGACCTCTGTCATTGACAACAAAGGGTATATAACAAAGTATTGAGATGTTCTTTTCTTATTTTCCACCATAATTTACCAATAAATTCATAAAAAATCCTACAATGTGGTTTTCTGGATTTTCTTTTCTCATTTTGTCTCTCATAGTTGAAGTGTGCCTATGATGAAAATTACAGGCCTCTTTCATCTTTTTAAGTGGGAGAACTTGCACAATTGGTGGCTGACAAAATACTTTTTTGCTCCACTGTATATGAAATTTTTAATTATGTACTCTTTCTGTGCATGGCTTTCCTCAACTGATAAATTGTCTGGACTAGCACCAGAATGTATGGAGTTGTCTGGACTAGCTCCAGAATGTATGGAGTTGTCTGGACTAGCTCTAGAATGTATGGAGTCATCTGGACTAGCGCTAGAATGCATTATGTAGTCTGGTCTAGTTCTAGAATGTATAGAGTTGTTTGGACTAGCTGTGGAATATATGGAGTTGTCTGGACTAGCTGTGTAAAGACATCGCTGATGTTGTGGAAGGAGACTCTTAGGCTCTGTTCCAATAAGGATTACAACAGAATTCATTTAGGGCCTTAGGTGAAGGAGTGTCCCCTATAGTGTATTCAGCTGTTGTACTTTACCCGTTTGGCATGACTTTTTATAGCTTGAGGAAAACAGAAAAATGGTAGACTTAAACACATTTGCGTACATCTGTAGAAAATTGACTATATTTTCTACTGAGATTCTGACCAAGAACAAAACAAAAATAATTACTTAGGAAGCATCATGTGACAATGACTTGAAGAAAAAGATTGTTGACTCAGGTCCACTACAAATCCCACAATGCAATCCTCTCATTGGAGAGGCTGGCTATAAGATTTATCTATACCATAGTGGCAAAAGAATTGCTAGAGAAAATAAGGTCAATATCAGCATGTGACTGAGTTATATAATTGTGAAATCTAAATTAAACTGCACTATCAATCTAGGAGTTTCAATCAATCTGTTTTCAAATTGGTAAAGAGCTAAAAGCTGTTTTTAAATTGACATGGCAATGTGCAAAACTAGTCTGCAAGCAGGTACTGTAGGAAGACTCACAGACTGCTGTGCTTCATTGAGTAAGAAAATATATAAATCTGATGGACCAGAGAGTATTTTTTAGGAAGTTCAAACCAATTATATACTTTGTCATGACTATATAGAAAGATTTAGGCAAATCAGATGTTTACTGGTGGAATTAGTGATCTGGAGTGATTTTGTGTTTCTGTTTTTGGATTTCCCCTTTAAATGTAATATGCAAAGCAGTTTTTTTTCTTTAACAAAATGCCAGTTAAAATATTTCTGTAGTGTGCTTCCTTTGGTGGTGGAGACATCAAGCAGTGACGTCGTACCACAGGCAGAATGCTCAGGGGAAACATTGAAGATAGAAGACTGTCTATTTACTCATAATTTCAGCATGTTATTATGCGTTCAGCGGATTCTAGTAGCCCCCAAGAAGGTCTCCAGTCAACAGTTGAGGAAACATCACTCCAAGTTTGCTGATGACACTGATGGTGATGAGAGCCTACAGAGATGAGGTCAGGATCCTGGCAGCGTGGTGGGAGGAACACAACCTCTTCTCCAACATAGGGAAAACAAAGGAGGTGATTGTGGATTACAGGAAAAGTTATGATGTGATGTTCGAAACCTTGTTGATACCTTTTGTCAACAAAGCATGTGAAAATATAGTTTGACTTATTTGTACTGTAGATGCACACATGTTGATGTTCCAAACCTATCACCTGAAAACAAGTAGCAGCTCCAGTGTGGGCATGAGATTGCATACACTTGACAATTTAGGAGTGGAAAAACCTTTCCTGGTGTGATGAATGACGTTTGGTTTGGGTAACTTGAGTAGTGCTGTCCCCAGACCGAAAACCCAACAGATCTTCTTTGGGATGAGATGGAACAAGCTTTTCACAGAGAAAATGTACTGCCATCCAGTCTGCAGCAGCTGCCATCAACACGGTTCACCATTCCATCCCCAAGAGTTTAGAATGTTCTGGACTCTAATCAGGTGTCTAACTAAGTAGTAGAAATGTGCACCTAATAAACAGGCCACTGAAGTTATGTTAAACCTAAGGTTGTACTTTGCTGTCCAGATGCTTAGAAATCCATTTCCAGTAATACACCAAATCATTCAAGAGTCTGTCTCTTATCTTTCTGGTTTCCCTGCTGGTCATGTTTGTATTGGTAGGGAGCGTGGATAGCCAGGCTAGCATTTAATTAATGTCAGTGTTTGGCAGTCTGCTAGTCGATGGCAGTAATTACATTCAGGAGTCACAGTGAGTGGGTTTTACTCATCCTCCTTTCTAATGGCTGTGTTATCTCTATCAGTGTCCAGGCCATTCTGCACAATGCCATCACTTTTCCCTTATGACCTTTTGAAGAGAAGATGAGTACACCTGACTGTGGGCACTCATTGTAGTAATGTTCCCTACCTATTTTGATGTACTGTCACCTTGTTTTTTTACTTGATTCTCTGCGGACACCCAGTTATGCAAATATCGCAAACATTTACAATTTTTTCCAATCATATTTTTGGGCAGGTTACATCCACTGGCATGGTATTTCCCTGCCATGGCAGTGACAAAAAAAACATGATTGTTTCAATTATTTGTTTCTTATTTGCTTCCACCCCTCAGAGTCCAGTTACTCTGTAGGTTTCTTACTGAGTTCCAACCTTTATAGGTTGTTTCTAGCAGCTGTGGTTTAACATAACAATATTTGGGGTTATAGGCTGGGTTAATGCACTGTGTGACAACTGCTAAAATTAATTTGATTGCTACATACAAACATGACTCATAATTGACTATGATCTAATACCTCTGACTTTGTCAGAAACTTTCCCTTAATGCTATAACTAAGCAATAATGCACGAGAGTTTGATGTACAGTGGGGAGAACATGTATTTGATACCCTGCTGATTTTGCAGGTTTTCCTCCTTACAAAGCATGTAGAGGTCTGTATTTTTATCATAGGTACACTTCAACTGTGAGAGACGGAATCTCAAACAAAAATCCCGAAAATCACATTGTATGATTTTTAAAACATACATTTGCATTTTATTGCATGACATAAGTATTTGATCACCTACCGACCAGTAAGAATTCCGGCTCTTACAGACCTGTTAGTTTTTCTTTAAGAAGCCCTCATGTTCTCCACTCATTACCTGTATTAACTGCAACAGTTTGAACTTGTTACCTGTATAAAAGACATCTGTCCACACATTCAATCAGACTCCAACCTCTCCACAATGGCCAAGACCAGAGAGCTGTGTAAGGACATCAAATACTTATGGAATGCAATAAAATTCAAAATAATTATTTTAAAAATCATAAAATGTCATTCTCACGGTTGAAGTGTACTTATGATAAGAATTACAGACCTCTACATGCTTTGTAAGTAGGAAAACCTGCAAAATCAGCAGTGTATCAAATACTTGTTCTCCCCACTCTACATGGCCAATACACCTAAGCTAAGAGCTGAAGGTACACTGTATGACAGAATGCCTTTACCCAGCCCTTAGCACAGTACTATATTGGCAATCTTTTGTATGTTTACCATTATTTAACTAGTTAAGTTGATTAAGAACCAATACTTTTTTACAGCAGTTACTGTTCACCGTTATGCTCCCAGACAGAACGACATAGCTTTCATCTTGATGGTAGTGCAGTTCGAACCAGGGATGCAAATATACCACAAACTTCCAATCTAACTTATTGCTATTATAAACCGGTTACCCGTAAAATTTTAGCAGTAAAAATGTATGAGATGTAATACCTGTAGTATATGGTCTCATATACCACAGCTTTCAACCAATCGGCATTCAGTGTTTTTTTCAGGCTCTTTTTAATTTTTAATTGACCAATATTAAGCCCGCAAATAACCTCAATAATTTATAGAATTATGTTATTGTACCAATGTAATGCACAATACATTTTGGGAAGTTATAAATATGCATTATCCTGGTATAATGCATCTTGCTAAATTAAACTATGGTATTTCTATTATTTCCACATTTATATTTGTATTTAAGGTACATCTATATCCTTGTGTAAGGCACCTTAATTACTGTGCCAATGGTTTAAAGTGCATCTACCTTTTTTGTTTTTTTTACTTAGTTTCTTAATGTTCCTAGTATTTTTAACTGAGCCTGAAGCATCTAATCAAATGTAATGTAATTATGAGGACAGGGTGGGAGCTGTCTTAATTATGAAGGCTTTTCACAGTTAGTAGGTTGTGAGGTCATGTTGATGTTTGTTTCTTTTAAAAGGAATTTACACTCAAGTAAGAAATGTTTAGCTATGTGTGATGCTGGCTGGTAAGATACACCTGGCCAACAAAATTGGCCTATATTTTGACTGAAAAATTCAATTAAAATGTGCTGTACCTGCTCGGTGTTGATTTTGAGTGGCACAGGCAAAAATAGGTAATGCTGTACTCTTGGCAAAGGATAATTGTAAAAGTTAATTTCCTACAAATCAAGACATTTGTGATAGGCAGATCAAATGTTTCCGTTTCAGATAATTCCTTTTCTTGTTGTTGTATATAATTAGCATAGCATTGTTGCAAAAAGCAATATGGTAATCTGATTTGAAACTGTACTTGAATGAGCACAATCATCAAATAAACATCCACATCACAGACTTATCTTTCAACAGCAATGCAAGTAAAGAGCAACGGAGCTCATTCCTGATGCTTCCTCGCTTCTAATCTGAATGGTTATGAATGATCTCCCTCAAGGATTTATCAAATTTTAGGAGCAAGTACGATATTCAACCACTAGACTGCAGTGGAGAGCAATAGCATTCGGATACTATGTAGATATGCGGTAGATACAGTTTCTGGCGAATATGCTTGTTGATTTTTTATTAGTGACTGATAGAACAAGTGGCCAAATACCCAACTGATGCAATACCACATGTCACTTTCTGAAAAAATGACATTCTACTTCATAACTGGGTGGCCTTCAAGCAGTGCACTGTCAGAGTCGTCTCTGTGAATTACAAACAGTTAGGTTCATTTTGAATTACAAATTGCTAAGTCAGAAATGTCCTGAAGCTCCCTGTCCGAGATAGAGATCTACAAATAGCAGTGAAATTGCGTGCTTTGGGGTTGTGATATCCTTGAGGTAATAGAGGATGTGGCTGATTAAAGTGGCGTGAGACAAACTTCTGTACTGGACCTTATTTCATGTGACGTCCTGATCAGCATTCTAATGATGCAAACAACACTGTTCAGGCAACTGCCGTCTGTTTCCTACCCCTGAGCATCAGTCGTCAGTCATTTTTGGAGACTAACTAGATGTTGTTAGTAGCTAATTGTCCAATCAACTCTTGTGACAAAAACAAGATTTCATACCAAGCTAATGTCAGCCATGTAATGTCTTATTGATGGTCTGCTATCAACTGCATTGCCCTCTGGAAAACATTATCTATTGTCTTTCCCATATTGCAAACAAAGGAGCATTTACCTCCATCGCGATGTGTAAAAGGCCTCAGAGCATAGCATATGCTTTCAATTCTGACCAGACAGATCATAGACAATATTATAATTAGCATGCTTTTAATGTTTACTTCAGATACTCAGCGCCAATGGGTGCGTAGAGCTGTCATAAATTGGCCAGGCATTCTGCAAAGGGTTGCTCACAAATGCACAGCAGGTATACTTAGTTAGACAAACACAATGTACCCATTTATACAACATGTCTACAAACAGACATTGAGACAAACCCTTTTCTTCCTCTATAACATGAGGTCTCTAACTCTGACGCGGCTGTATATTTATCTTGTGTGCGTCTTACACTCAAAACCCATCCAGACGGTATCAATCAACAGTTCCGGCGACAGCTATACAGATCTACCATATGGACGGAAACTGAATTACACCTCGTCAGCCCACCTGAAACTTTCATTTTCACATTTCTATTTTGCCCTTTCGCGCTCACAGTTCAACTGTCATTCTGAACAGAAGATTCAGACGGAGGATGAATGGGGTAGGGGGAAGTGTCTGCCCGTCTCCTCCAGTAAAATGACAGAAATGTCGCAGTCCTGTGCACGGACGTTAATAAGAAACATAATGAGAGCGGGACGCCGCATCTTCATCAAAGCCGATTCAGTAGCATTAGTCATCCCCCTGTTTGGAGTAGTAGCCAGAAGAGGCAGTCCGGTCTTACTGTACATTTGAAAACCTCGTTATTTCTCTAAACGGAGCTCATTAACAGGGTTATTCATCATTTTGACACATCTATTCACTCTATTTTGCAGGCTTTACGGTAAGAGCAGCAGAGTTTTCTCTGGTCTCAGTTCTACCTCCCTCTTACCAGACATATTGATCCTTAGCTGTCTAAGATGGTGCACTTTATGTGGAGCTGGGATTCTTGAAAGGTTCAGCCTTTTAAAATGGAGCAGAAAATGCAAAGATTGGGCGGTCGGTTGCGACCGCTCAGTTCACAGCTCTCTTTGATCAACGGCCGTCTGTGACCGCAGAGTTGCAGACAACACTAAATCGGAGTCTGTGAGGGCATTTAAGACACCTCTTGAGACCAATGGAGAGAGCTGCAACAGAAAGAGAGAAGGCCTCTGGACACATCCACCTTAAAGTCCATTGTCAGGCAATGGTCGCCGCTGACCGTCATGAACAGGTCTAATAGCATGATACCATCAGAGACCAAGGGTGGTAAACCGCAACAAGGTCAAGGGAACATAGTTAATGAACAGGTTCTACAGCACAGTACTATCACACACATTAGGGGCAGTGTACAAGACCGAGATTCAAAGGAACCCTGTTAATCTTTCCATTTTGTGTAAAGCTCCAAAGCTTAACCGTATACTCTATATCGTCTCAGTAGAGCAATCGATTGTAAGGTTGTCATTATTCCAGTCTGGGAGATTGTGTGATTCACTGGCTTGTGAAATGTATTCTGCTAGGTGAACATAAGAACATATGATATTAGGATGTACAGTCCTGATCAGGAAGCGAATTTCTCTCCGTTGTAATTAAACCTGTTCTATGTTCAATGTCAGATTTGAATGTAACGGACAGTTCTACTATCTGTGTTCTTTATGTTATCTTCTCATTGTATCTGTAATTTGTTACGTCTTTGTACAGCACTTTCATATTAACTGTATGCAGTATATCATGTTTTGTGTGTCGCGCCAGACCCTCAGGAAGAGTAGTTGCTGCTTTTGGGGCGGCTTGTTAGCTAGCAGTACTGTCGCTCTACTCCTGTTAGGTCGTGGTCATGGTGGCCAGATGGCAGGGGAGGAAGTTAATGGTACATTGTTAATATACCTGCCACTTGGTTTAGGGCCCAGCTGCCGTGGCAGCAGTAGCGGGAAACCCACGTTTCCAGGTTGACGTTCAGTAATAAAGTCTGTCATTACAAAATCCATACAAGAAAATGTGTGTCCCGAAATATTGCAGGGAACGACTTGTTCTCTACCACAGCACTCTGGCAAACACACTTCTGGGAGCATTAAATATTTAAAAGATTGTGCTTTGTCCATATCCTGTCATACAATGTTTATTAGCACTCTTCACTTTGCCTTGTAAAGCTACAGACCAAGCCAGTAAACAGCAGAGGCCTTTTTTGAACTGTGGATTTTTTTATATTGCCCAGTTGTTCCTCTGGGCTTTAAAAGATGAATTGATTAGTTTAAACACTAGCATCTATATCATCATACTACTCATGAAGGGCTAATTGTCAGGAACTGACAGGTGCAGTTTAGAAGGAGCAACTTTTTAAGAGAATGCTATCACACATTGCCCTAAGAAATCAGGCAGCTGGCTCCCAAGTGGCACAACGGTCTAACATTTTTTGTTGTTGTGCCAGGCTGTCCAACAGAGTGTACGTTGAAGCCATCACCATTGGCTGCTGTGTGGTTGTGGTGATGCATATTGGCCAAGCATCAGTCAGGGTGGGGGTGGCAGGTTTTTGCTCTTTTCATCCCGCTCTAGTGACTCCCTCAGGCAGCTTGGGTCCCTGCAAAGAGAGTGAGCTTTTCCTCATTTGTTGACCAGCATTACTTCCTAGTTGTTGGGGAAAGATTTGCATGGATGTTTATGGGGAAGATATGTCATAGTCTTCAACTCTCCTGAATCCGTTGTGAGTCAACGCAATAACAAATGTCCATAAATACAGTTGTATAACATTTGGGAAAGGAGAAAACATTTAATATATATGTGTAATAGCTGTTTTGAAAGAAAACAGAACCATGGATTAATGTCTCTCTTGGCCCTCTCTTGGCAGACTACTTTCTGGTTAAGGAACAATCTGAAGTGGTGAAATTGTGGACTTCTTAAAGGTGATTTCAGTTTCAATAGGTTTAACTCCTCTTAGGTAAATTGTTTCCTTGATAGGAAAGCAGCGGGGGCTGGGCTTTGCTGAGAATGGAGCTTTAGCCCCTAGTAGTGATTCAGGACCACAACCATCTTCTCTGCTTGTTAATCCTTCTCTCTCCTAATCTAAATGAGGAGGCGGAAAGCAGCTCGACTACAGTGTAGGCCTCAGTTTTGTCTGAAACAGAGGCTGAACTTGACCTCTTGCCTGGTGTCTTCTGGCACCGCTATAAATTGTAGCCAGCAGTAAAGATGAGATTAGACAAAGCAGAGAGCTAAATGTAACAGAAAAGAGAAAAATAATGTACTAATTTTAAAACTTGTTGAAACCCTGCGGAGAGGTCATACCCTATAAGGATTTCATTTGAAAGCATCATAGGTGAAGGATTGGGCTCCTGTAAGAATAAATTCACTGACTCGAGAGTAATGATTCCATTTTTGGTGAGTCGTTCAGCTGAGTCATTCAAATGGCGGATTCCTGCAACACGACCACTGGTTTCACAGCCACAGGGTACAGTTTTGATTCGATTAGCGGGGTGTGCAGGGTATTGAAAAGATATCGAACAGACCAACGACGTGTGCCCATCTGCCGTAGTGACGCATGTCTTGCACGCCTACTTCCTGTGGCTAAGCGTGAACAATTGAGCCATTTGTTCCAATTAAATAACAAATGAATGAAACGTCTCGAAAGACATCTTGTTTTTACTGAATGACTCTGAACGATCCGACCCAGTAAACAGACTCAACCTTCCCATCACTATAGGGTACAGCTACTTAGAACGAGGAGCATTTCTGCATTATGGTAGAGGGGCTAAAAAACTCCTGTTCCATGCCCCTCTACAGAGCAGTTAACCATTATTTAACAGTCTGATCATTAACACTGACCTTGAGTCTCTGTGTCCAGATGCCTTCGCTTACATCTTAATGCAGTTTATAGCTCATGAGAATGGTTGAGGAATGGACCAGACTGCCACAAAATGTATTAAACTGCTAACGGAAGGAAAATTGAAACACTGTTAAAGTGATACTAGAGACAGGGGCAGTGGAAGCTGCATTTAATCAGAGCATATACCCGAAACGCCATTTCGGCTCACTACACCAAAAACAGGGCTGGTGCTTTTCACAGCTCAACAGTCCTCCCTGCTGCTGATAGACTTGGCCATTGTGCTACTGCAACATTTCCAGTATATTTTTATACTTGAGGCATTATGAGTCTTATTTACCGTGGTAATAATTAAATACAGGAGCTCATGCATCGCCACAATATCTCAACAGAGTGCCAAATGAGCTCTATTTTGAGGCATGGTTCTGCAATGTGCGGCAGGGGGGGGGGCGGAGGGTGGTCTCAACACCTCCTCGTCTTGGCTGACCCACTTTAATAGATGCAGCGAAGCCAAAAAAACACGGCATCAGCTGAAACAACTCTAACCCTCTGCAACCGACAGGTCCTGTGTGAAAAGTACGTACGTGTACACACACACACACACACACACACACACACACACCTATACACAAGCAAGACAAATTATGCCTGCAGATATTTCTCGAATCCCCAAACACGGTAGAGGACAAGCACTGAGATACCGACAGGCACCGTTGCACAGGGCTTCCTCTCTCCCGGTTCCCTGTCTGGACGCATGGCTGTGGCTCTCGTCATTACCGATATATTGAGGAATTGGGTGTCTTGAGTTATTGCAGTTATTTGCCACGGGCCGGCATCCTCCTCCAGACGAGAGCCTCTTCAATCCAGCCGTCTCGCAAGTGAGACTCTTAAAAAGGCCCTTGAAAAGATCCTCCTCTGGTGCTTGTCACGGGGTTATCATTAACGGCACTGCTCGCAATCAGTGCAGCTGGTTAATAGAAACTCATTGGCAATGTGGTGTTCCATGCACTGTAGCGAAATTCGGTTTTTGTACTTTCATCTCTGAAGTATTCTCTACGAGAGGATTGGAACATTCTACTGTGATAAGCGGCCAGTGTCTAGTTAGTCGTTCCCTGCAAACCGTCTCCGCAGCACTTGCTATTAAGTGTTTCATCAATTAGGAAAGTCTGGCAAGAATGTCAGTTTAAGTGACAAACTATTTCAATGGGAATGATTCACATGGTTTAAAAATAGAATAGGAGGACTGGGTGACAGACTTTGCAAGAGAAAAACCTTTCATTTCCTTACATGGCGTGCAAGGTGGGAATCATCTAGATTTGATCTTGCCAAAAAATGAAATCAAATATGATTCTGTGAGCCACTGCGCCACTCAGACAATGGACTATGTAAATAGTAATAGTATGATGTTGGTACAAAAGTAGGTCACACTTAAAGCAGAGTTTTAAACTATAACTCTGTTCAGGGTTACAGTTTAAGACCAAAAACTGTTCAGACAGAAAACGCCCCATATTTAACCAATTATTGGAGAAATGCACAAAAATACTTTTGTAGGTCTTGATGGTTGCTCACCTTAAGGGTAACTCACTGCACACCGATGATCGTTTATCCAATACTACTAATAACAGTATCAACAACATAATATCATTAATAGCAATTCCCATAACAATGACCAAGGTATGCTGTACTGATCACCCTGCAAAAGGAACACGGTACCAAACGATGGAGTCAGGGGTGGAGGGTGGGTTTGGCATCGGCATGCTTGTGAGACCAGCGTTTGACTTTAGACTGTTTCCTGACGATAAATAGTCAGTATGAAATCTTATATTGTGATAGGAGAGATCCCCGGTGTCACCTGATACGTCTCAAACCAATAACCACTCGGGTTTCCTGTCTGAACTGGATATACTCGTTTCTGTTCCAAAAGAAACTTTAAATCTAATGGTGTGCTATACTTACACAAATGTTGATTCGTTACGTTGAAATGGAAATACGTTGACTGTTCATAGCATATCTGCGCAAAGTCATTCTAATTGACTAAATAAAGTAAGTTAGAGGTTAGTGTTTGCTATGGTACAGAAAATACTACAGTACATGTTTGAAAAAACATTGACGTGGCCCAAAAGGTAATGTACTTTTTTATCTTCACCTGGTCCAGCTAAAAGAGGACCGGCTACCCGCAGAGTCTGGTTCCTCCTTAGGTTTCATCCTAAGTATGGATCCTACTAAGGCTTTTTTCCAAGCCACTGTGCATTACCTCTTGGTGATTGCTCTTGGGCATTTCAGGCTGGGTATCTGTAAAATAACTTTGTGGCAACTGCCAATATTATAAGGGCTTTATAAAATGCAAGTGATTGATTGTCACTTTCAGAATTAGCTGGAAGCGCAGGAGCTTATTTCCCCTTTTAGACCTATAATATCCTGAGGCTCAGTGCTAAACACCTTGCATTGTATGGCTCATCTTCACAAACGTGGGAGGTTAAGACATTCTGGTATTTCTGTATTACCAAGCCTGTAAGAGTAGCCATGAGTGTAGCGTTGCCAGACATCATAAGCATCTGTGCCTCGGCTTGGAAGGTTCAGGGTTTTAGTGCGCCGCGACACATTGCAGATGCTCTCAAAGAACAAAGAACTGTGTGAACAATAGAAGCACACTGTATGCGCATGCAAATGTGTGACATGAGCGTGTTTGCGTGTGACTTGCAGCTTTGTGTCCTTACCCATTTAAAAGAATAAAATGACAAATAACCTCATCGATAATTTCTCCATTAAACCTTCTGGACCCAGTGGAGCAGAACTCAATCAATTATATGATGCATGGAAAAATTATTGATGTGTTTTTTTATAATGCTATTTTGATTTATTAAGAGCTGAGATGTGAAAGGGAAGATTATTATTCTACCTGTCGAGACCACAGGCGTTCCAACACATGTCCTGAATGACTGAAGACTGGAATGTGGACTTTGATGTACATTATAAACCAAGGGATTCTAGTCCTGAATGCTGATTGGCTTAAAGTTGTTATATGTGAGTCTGTATGTCACAGGAGTTGATAAACGGTTTATATTAGCAGTAAAGCAGTCTGCCGGGTATATTGCCAGTATTAGATCCAGGTACTCTGTGAGGTGTTCTGCCTATGAACGGCTCGTAGCCTTTTGAATACTGGCCGAATATCAACCCCCCCTTGCCTTCTTGGTTGATTATTGAATCCATAGCTCATATGTTCTACGCAATCATACAATGTACAGTGTGTGTATTACACCTACTAGACATTCATGGCTCGAGTCGTGGATAATGGGAACGATCATAGAGAGTCTTATCCAGCAGTGGTTTCTGCCTCACAACGCTGCTCATGAGGTGCGTCCCTCCATCAATTTTAGAACAAGGCCACAGGCTCGCCTGACCCACATGTAATAGTCTTTCTTCTCCTGGAGGGCCCTAGCAGCAGGTGATCCTCTCATCTCCTCCTCATTTTTTCATCTCCTTTTGATCTAAGACGGAACAGCGACCCAGAAGGATGTTAGATTTGCGCTGCACTGTGAATCATTCAACCTCCACTACATTTCAGAATTGGAAAAAGGATATACAAGTTACAACCTGAGCGATTCCTCACTTGCTCACCATAGGCTTCACATTGTGGCAGAAACCTTGACTCCTGCATGTTGGAAAAGAACCACACATTTCTGACAAATTTACGTGTCATCCTTCCGACAAAGCTCTTAAAACAGTTACTGGAGTTGTAAAAAATACTTAAAGTGATTAATATCTTGACATTGATATTCAGCATGATTCATAGCAAATTCCCATAGGTTTTACATGAATAATTCATCAGCGTTTATATGAATAGATTTCTATTAACATTTAGATTTTTCTCAGTTCCACCGCCTTACATAGACGAGGGAGATCAAGTGAAAATATTATGAGAGATTTTGTGATTAGTTCCAGATACTCCGTTTACTGTAGCTACAACTATCTTACAGAGACAAATGTGTTATTCCCTGAAAATGCAGTGCTGGCTCCCTGGGCATTTCAAGACCTGAAACCCAAAGGTCTTGAGTGGAGTTCGGCATTTTTTGACATGCTGACACCTCGGTCCCTCCGCAACAATGGCAGATTTACACAACCGGACGCCAGCTCAATGTCAGCTCAAGTCACACACCTCTTGTGGCAGGGGTAGGCGTAATGCTAGTTCTGTACCATAGAACTCCACTGGCACAAGACAATAACACCGATTGAAAATGAGGTGAAATGTGTATAATTTTGGAGTTATCTGTCTTGGTGCAGACAGCGTGCTGTAAAATGTAAATGTGTCATTGTGGGGAAACTTAGGGGAACAATGTTGTCGCATGTGACACGTTTACTGTGAAGAGAATAATGGATTTCTGTTAGGAAATGTGATGAATCTGTCAGTCTTCTGCTTGTTAAGGAAATAGGCATCTAAATTTGGGTTGAGTGCCAAAGAAAAAAACCTCAGCAAAGACAGTACGGCCTGCTGGGAACAAATAAATAATAAAAAAAGATCCCGAAAGTGACAGAATGCTTTCTACCTTTAATAATTTCTCGTCTTTCTCTCTCTCTATCTCTCAATATCCTCTTAATGTTCATGCTTGTCCCCGTTTTTCTCCTCAGCTGGGACCACGTATATCTTCGGGAAAGGAGGGGCCCTCATCACGTACACCTGGGCCCCGAACGAGCGACCCAGCACTAGAGCCGACCGCCTGGCTGTGGGCTTCAGCACTCAGCAGAAAGACGCCATCTTGGTCCGAGTGGAGAGCACCAGCGGACTAGGAGACTACCTTCAGCTGCATATAGTGAGAACAGGAAGGGTGGGGGTGGGGGGCTTTAGTGCCGTGGGATTAGGGTACAGACTGACAGGTTCCGTGCCTTTTTGTTTTTTTGGGGGGGATTTAGCATATAGCGTTGAAATGAGCTGACATGACGTGCTCTGCTATCCCGAGGGCTGGCTGTGTGGAAAAAAAGACTCCTTGCTGGAGCTTTGGAAAACGAATGGAACCGCTTAAGAAAAGACTGCGTTAATTGATAAAACGTCCGTCACTTTCCGCAGAAAAAGACATATGGCAACTATTACTCACGATATCAATGATTCATGTCAGGAAGGTATTTACCATGCGTCTGTGTTAGCACGGGGGAAACAACGCCAGTGCTTGCTCATTAAAACAGCGGAGGGCAGAGACTGTTGCGGCACAACATCGCACTGGCAAATGCCTCGTTGACCTCTGGGCTCATTAATTGCAATTAGATGCAGTTAAACTGTTTTAGCTCAATTATTCATTCTGTTTGAATCATTGACTTTCACAGTACACGCCTGTGAGGCCACACTGTCCAATACAAGGATACCAGATGCCAGGCCAAACAATATTTAAGGTATAATACGTACCCGTTTTAGCTCCAGTCCGAACCTGGTTTAAAGCTAATGCTTGAATTCTAAGAGTAGCCCGTTGCCCAAAGACAATGTTTTGGGAATTCCAATATAGTCCAAAATAGCTGCTGAGCAGAGAACCAGGCAATATGTTGTTGATTTTACAGTCAACCATGCCTTTCCTGGCTACCCAAATGCCTTGCGTGAGAAATTGTAAACCGCCTTATTGATTCAATTGCCAGGTTATTCAACAGAAACGTTCAGAAGAAATCGTTCTAGTGTCACTGTGAGGAATAGGGGAATCATGTCTGATAACGATTAGTCCTACATCAAAGCTAAGTCAAATATAGTATGACGACATCATTTGACTCTGTGAAAATTGTAGTCACTCGTGGAGAGGGTTTCTACAGTAACTCAATTACCAACAACAACAAGGACTAATCCAATTGGTCCTAAATGTTTGGTGGGAGTCAGAGAACCAGCACGGCTGCCCACCTCAAGCCTCCCTCCGCCTGGACCGTTGGATGATAGGCTGCGTTATAGGATGGATGATAGGCTGAGGTATAGGATAGATGATAGGTTGAGGTATAGGATGGATGATAGGCTGAGGTATAGGATGGATAATAGGCTGAGGTATAGGATGGATGATTGGCTGAGGTATAGGATGGATGATAGGCTGAGGTATAGGATAGATGATAGGTTGAGGTATAGGATAGATGATAGGTTGAGGTATAGGATGGATGATAGGCTGAGGTATAGGATGGATAATAGGCTGAGGTATAGGATGGATGATTGGCTGAGGTATAGGATGGATGATAGGCTGAGGTATAGGATGGATGATTGGCTGAGGTATAGGATGGATGATAGGCTGAGGTATAGGATGGATGATAGGCTGAGGTAATGGATAGACGATAGGCTGAGGTAAAGGATGGATGATATCCTTGGCTTGTCTCCCCATCGACTTTCTGCGATCATAGCAACACAGACCGTTTTTCCATTAGACGTCATCAGTCACTCAGTGTGTACAGTTCGGGAAAGTAGTGGCAGGAGTCGGACCACAAGGCTCTGGAGGTAGACGCTCCTGCTGTCTTTGTGTTGGTGTGTGTTTGTGTGTGTTTGCTGTCATCCAGTTTCAGCGGAAGGAGTGTATTGATTATTCCCTGCCCAGGGTTGTCTGATTAATATGCTGACACATAGTGGACTGTAGGTCGTCACAGAGCAAAGAGTTGCCACTTGGTATCCCCCGGTAACCACCATGTAACTGCCTGGTAACTCTTGGCCCCTGTCTCTGTCACTGGAAGTCTGTCTCTGTGTTTTTCTCTTTCTTCCTTTGTGTTGGTCTCTGTGTCTTTTCTCTCTGGCCTTCTTTGTTCTCTCAGTCTTTTTCATTTTCTCTGTACAGGTGTCTATGTCTTTCTCTGTCTCTGTCTTAATCCATCTGTTCTTATCTGTCTGTCTCTGGGTCTTTCTCTCTGTCTCTGGTCTCTGTTTCTGCACACTAGGAACAGATGTACCAAATGAAGTACAAAATGTGTTATTATTTCTAAATGGTCGATCCAATATGGATAAGAATACCATGAAATTGCAGTCTGTACTTTATCCCTATCGTCAATGTATAATGTAAAAGTGCAGAGCCAAAACAATATGTGTGTCACTGTCCAAATACTTATAGACTGCACGGTATGTAAAACCTTTTCTCTTTGTTGTTATAAACATAATTATGAACATAATTGAATTTGGATTCCTCTTTGACACCTGTTGAGCGTGTACCATACTAGCTATAGTTTAATGTGGTCTGCAGATCAAATTCACATCTGTACTGTGTGTTTGTGGTTTTGTCAATCTAGCCAAATTAACTTTGGCTGGAATGACATCATTGTGTTCAGTCAATTTGGTAAATAATTCAGTGTAGAGGCATCCCAGGGCTCCTTAATGAGTCTTAAAAGGTCTTAAATCAAAATCTGTGATATTAAAGTCATACATTGTCTGTAATTTACTGTAAATTTGCATTAGGTATTCATTTTGCAGATGGTGCGTTGATGGAAAACGTTATGGAAAAATCGTCACGCACAGTGGCACAATAGATAAAACATCTAATAAGCGTGTAATTGTTTCACTTAGTATTAGACAATGAGAGACTCCGCCATTAATATTAATAATAATTACATGTAATACGTTTTACTTTACGTTAGCTAGCTAACGTTGACGTTTGGCTGCGTGTCGTCTTTCCATTGTCATTAGTAGTTGCCAGATAGGATGAGCCAAGAGGGAAGATGAAGTTGAATAAAAAATAGTTGCAGGAAGTAAAGTTTCGGAGGTGGTTGGCTTCGGCAGGAAACGAGTACGATGCAAGGTGCAATTTGGTGGATCTAGACCGTGAAATTAAGACAGCAGCAGAGCTACGCCACATGTCTTTAGTTTGGTGTGGGGTTACGAAAGAATTGTGGGAGGATATTGAACGGCTTTCGTAGGAGCTACACTACAGCCATCGAGCGTTCAGTGTAACCATCAGCCGTCAAACCTTTGGGAATGCCCCCTTTGAAATAGATGACTGTTGCTACACTCGCGTTGCGACCAGTGGCAGCGTCCAAGCTTCACGAAATCGTTGACGGCCGATGTGCGTCTTCATTCTGTCTGATGAATAAAAAAAGATGAAAGGTTGAATTTGGGGGGCGGATTGAAAGTATCAACTTCAGCTCTTTGGGCTTCCAACATTACATTCGTATGTCCCAGTTCACCCCTAACAATGACATTAGTGTGGAGAAACTTATTAATAGTGAAGAACTTAAACAAAGGTATTTTACTTACCCATTTTCAAAGAATATCGTTCTTTGTCTGTTTTTCTCCCCTTAAGAAAATAATGCACTCTGTAGCAGGAAAAACATCAGGTTGACGCGACGCTAATGGCAACACAACGCGTATCGTGTTGTTACACCGTTACAAAAACGTATACTAAAGTAGGACTCAGTAAAATCGAGACTGGACAGCTAGTCCACTGTCAGACCGTACTACGGAGTTTTTTTTGTTGCTCTTTGCCACGACGACGAACTGACGCTTTCACTCCTCCGATCAGAGATGCGCATCGGCTGCGCTTGCTGGGTCTTTCATGTTTCCTCCGAGTAGTTGCACAGTCTTGTCCCTGTCTGTGTCTCCCTGTCCCCGAGGGACTGCGGGATGAAGCAGCAGTTGGGCTCCGAGCCCTCTCTGTCTGGAGGAGCGTTGATGGATGAAAGGAACTCCTTGCAGGAGATTTGTGGAACAAAGTTAGGTGACAAGAGAAAGGATAATTTGATTTGATCATTCGAGCCGAGACAAAGATGCTTGGCTGATGAGGAGAAAGTATAGAGCTGGAACCCTTCCTAGAGTCATTTGCTCAACCCACCCGTCTGTTTGATTAACACTCAACACGAAATTAGCCTCCCCCGGATGTAGCCCATTACGGTGCGGAGTGATAGTACAGTGCCGAAGGCTAGCGCCTGGGATTTGAACCGTAAATGGGTTGTGTCCATTCGCCTTTGTATCCATAGGACCGTTGGCGAGTTTCGTTTATTTAGCAGTATGCATTGCAGGCGGGTTGTTCAGTGTAATTATCCTACTGGATCGTTTGATGGATGAGAGACTGAGAGCCTGGAGTGGGTGCCCCCTGGTGTCAAGAACACAAGTCGGTGCTCCGTGTTGCACTAACCTAGGCCAGATGTCCACCTTTCCCTCCCCTTAGTGAGCCTCTCTACAGGTGCTTCCTTACACACAGGCGGCAGGCTGCACTGCACCAGTGTCTGTCTCTCTCCCTTTCTCTCCCTCTCTGTTTCCTGTTCCATGGAGCAGAATGGGCTTCACTGGCTTAGTCATGTGAACGCTGTCCATGGTACTGAATTGATTAGACTTGGTGAGTCAGTGCTGTCCATGGTGGTGAATGGACTGATCTGTCTGGTTAGTTCTGTAGTGAATGGACTGATCTGTCTGGTTAGTTATGTCCATGGTGGTGAATGGACTGATCTGTCTGGTTAGTTCTGTCCATGGTGGTGAATCGACTGATCTGTCTGGTTAGTTATGTCCATGGTGGTAAATGGACTGATCTGTCTGGTTAGTTCTGTAGTGAATGGACTGATCTGTCTGGTTAGTTCTGTCCATGGTGGTGAATGGACTGATCTGTCTGGTTAGTTCTATCCATGTTGGTGAATGGACTAATCTCTCTGGTTAGTTCTGTCCATGGTGGTGAATGGACTGACCTGTCTGGTTAGTTCTGTCCATGGTGGTGAATGGACTGATCTGTCTGGTTAGTTCTGTTCCATGGTGGTGAATGGACTGATCTGTCTGGTTAGTTCTGTCCATGGTGTCGGATGGACTGATGAATCTGGTTAGTTCTGTCCATGTTGGTGAATGGACTAATCTCTCTGGTTAGTTCTGTCCATGGTGGTGAATGGACCGATCTGTCTGGTTAGTTCTGTCCATGGTGTCGGATGGACTGATGAATCTGGTTAGTTCTGTCCATGTTGGTGAATGGACTAATCTCTCTGGTTAGTTCTGTCCATGGTGGTGAATGATCTTTCTGGTCAAAACACAACTGGTGCTATTTAGAGAGAGACATCTCTTTCCTTAGTGTATCTTTTTTCCACAAAAATCTTTACAATATGCTTAATATGCTATATTAAATACATCCCTGTAGCTTTATGGATCATAAAAGCTGCAGATCAGAAGTCTGTGTACTCAAAACTTGCAGTGTGCTGACAAGTTTTCTGTCAGTCAGTTGGAACACGAGACAGCAGGCTGTTTCATCTGACTTCTTTACCTCCATACTGTTTGCTTGCTAGCAAAGTCCTCAGCATTTGATTTATGATGGAAGTAGGCAAGCAGGAAACAACTGTAATCTCAAATGATCAGACCAAAACGCACAAGGAAGAGGGAGAAGTGAAAGTGAACGCTTTAAGTGTGAAGGGAGAGAAATACTGCTTCAGTCTGTCCAATCAGAACATCAGGATCATTATAAAGACTACTTGTTTCTTGACTGGCAGACGGGCAAACAAGCCAGATGAGTTATTTAGGATTTAATGTGAAGAAGTCGCATGCTGATACCAAAAAGTATATCACAGGAATTATAATTCCGTCTGGGAATGTATACGTATTCATTATGATGCTTGGTCTTGTAATGTAAGACCAGAATAAGCATTATGGTAACAATTGTATTGCAGGTCAGAGTAGCAAAGACTATGCTGCCAAGGATATAGTGATTTTCCAGTTCGGCACTGTGAATCCTTCAAAAATGTATTAAGACCTGTGTTAATTTCACTGATTTGCCAAAACAACTAACCCATACCAGGTTAATATGTAATTGTGGGCTATTACAATTTATTGGTGCTAAAACTAACAATTATTTTTACCAAATAATCAGTATCTATTTGTACTTTCTGAGTGGCTGGTTGGTGTGGTCAACACACCTCTCCCCGATAACAGGATTAGTAGAACTGCATGCTGCCCTTCTGGCCCAGTGCAAATTCCTACCATTCAATAAGTTGTTAGTGAGGCAGACTGGTGTATCCAGGGTGCTGCTCGAACACTGAACCACCTCCCCTCATTCAAGTGTTTGTGCCACAGTGACTACTGAACAGCTGCCAGAGGCAGAGTCCCTCCTCAGGGAAATCATCTTTTTAGTAATGGGTCGCCCCGGGACAGATGTGGCATGATTAAAACCTGGGGGGGGGGTTGTGACAAGGTGGTTTGTGGTCTAATAATTAACAACCACACCTGTTCCTGAAAGAAGGTTCTCCAGCCTTGAGGGATGGCTTAGGCTACTCTTTGATTCCGTTAGAAGTCGTGGGATGTTACAAATGGCTGATTATCCACTGATGCCATCTTTACAGTGCTGTTTGAATATGACATCCAGGACTGACAGTGGCATTTGCCTGTTGGTAAACAACATATTTAAATTGCATCCCCACTTGTTTTACATTTTCAACTCTTATCAAGATTGTCCGTGCTTAATTCACAATTCCATTACGTTCATTACAGCCTTTGCTAGGACGCGATGTATCCGCTCCTCAATACACCCAACAGACTACTGTAAAAAAACCGACTGCCTGATGTTATATTCAGTTGACAATGATTGGATGGGCTGTTTCAGTTGGAAATGAAAGTTGGCTTTTTAGACTCATCACCACTTGTCTCTTTTTTTACGTAAGGTTTTTTAGAAGACAGACTCATCTGCAGTGATAAACAGCAGTGAATTTTCATACTCCCCACGTCAGGGGGAATCAAACGTGAGACCCTGGCGTGGCAAGTGCCATGCTGTATCACCTGAGAAGGGACTGACCTTGCTCTGAAAAGAAAAAATCCCAAATCTCCACTTTATTGCAAAATGAGATGCCTGACCAATGCGCTGTGTGTCATTGCAATGCTTTTGTCCGTGTTTAACAAGGAGTGCAGAAAGTATATCAAAACAATTGTGCTCATTGTTTTCAGTTTTTTTACAGAAATTACCTCTTTCTGAAGGAAAAGAAAATCCTTCAACACGGCTTTATTGTTAAATGAACATGGGTTTTTAGGGCATCTTGATGCCCGAAAAGTGCACTGTGTGTTATCGCACTGCTTTCTTCCATGTTAAACACGGTATGATGACAGGATATCCAAACCATTGTGGTTACTGTCCCAATCTGCATTGTTTTAATGGAAATTCTGTGTTTTGTTCCTTTGCTATGCATTAGCTGGCTTTCCTGTGTATCCTGCATGCCATTGTGTTCTCAGTTCATATACATTTCAATTAGTTAGAAGCGCTGTAGGACAATAATTAGGAATGCCCCAACCATTCGCAACTACACAAAGTTCGATATCTATATCACCTATCAGCTATCTCTCAATTAATATTTATATATTTACTGGTTCACATTGCACAGTCAGCCTCCCTTTAGGGTAGGGACCAAGAGAATTGAGAAAAGGATGAAAAAAGAGGACAGTATGGTTCCTTAGAAAGGGAAGCCCAGCTGTCCTTCCCCGCTCTCCTGTCCCAAAACAGCCCTAATGTCACTTGTGGTTTCGAGAAGCTGGTTGCAGTAGGGCCGTGGCGGAGAGGACCTCAATAGTCATGTCATGCAAAAAGAGGCTGCACTCTCCAGCTAATAGAACATATCTCATCGTGGGGTCTCAGAAGGGAACTTGTCACCTGGTCATGATTCATTGATCACCATCCAGCTGCTTTCTCCTTTATCATTTCGAAAGAGGAATACCATTCAAACATGGCTCGCATCAAGGCTGATTAGTGCTTCGCCTTTGGGATAAAACCGTTTTTTTCTCTTTCAAACTGGCCCGAATGTTGGTCCCGCCAGGAGGAAACAGGCTCCAGGTGGGACCATTCAGCTGCACCCAGTCACGGTGGACATTTGGTGGGTCTGTTCTTCCCAGAATGTGGGGAGTAAGAGGCCTGGGAAATGCCCCCACAAGCGCCAACATTCTTGTCACAACAGCGGGGGGGGGGGCACTGACAATGGCCTCTCCTGACAGAACCTGCCAGACCATGTTAATACCCAAACACACTCAGACAGGAGTGCCTGGTGCAAGAAAGGGAGGGGGGAAAATGCCTGAAAGGCTTGGTCTTTATTTACCAGGATAGACAAAGATGGCGCCATAAGTTAGCTGTCAAGCAGGTGTTGTAGCGCATGTTGACTGTGTGCTACTGAGTCAGCGGAGCAGAGCATGAACCGTCCGGGGTGTTATCAGGAAGAACACATGGCCCGGAACCGCTCCTGTTCTCCGGTCAGGCCCTCAAGACTGAGACGCTTAATGATTTATAGCTGTCCGGAGACGGAGGCTGGCTGGGGCCTGGCTGGGGCCTGGCTCTCTGGGTCCGGAGACGGAGGCTGGCTGGGGCCTGGCTCTCTGGGTCCGGAGACGGAGGCTGGCTGGGGCCTGGCTCTCTGGGTCCGGAGACGGAGGCTGGCTGGGGCCTGGCTCTCTGGGTCCGGAGACGGAGGCTGGCTGGGGCCTGGCTCTCTGGGTCCGGAGACGGAGGCTGGCTGGG